>JAEMWC010001899.1:65000-81952 GCA_016490735.1 Pachyseris speciosa | reverse complement strand
CCCCCATCCCCTGGTCCTGACACCCCACCCTCCTTCCTTCCTTCCTTTTCCTTCCTTTTCTCGCTACCATACCGGTCACTCAATGTCCTCCCTCTTCATTGTCCTATCTACCTTCCTTTATCATTTCCTCCCTGCCCTGTCTCTTCGACTTTTCCTCTTTCAGGGCGTTTCTTGTCTTGTCTTCTCCATTCGCCTAAATCTTTCATAAACTAACAAAGTAATACCTGTCGAGGAACTTCAATACCCTCCATAGTTGCTCCAGGTTCTGTGTTCCAACAAGCTGCAGTAAGTAATCACTAAACACTTCTAAATCTTCCTCTAGTGGAACTGTAAAAAGTAAAACGTATTACGACCATGACACGGATGACATAAACTTGAAAAGAAGTAGACTTGACAATCACTTTTACGGTTTATGGCGAAAAAATTTAAAATTATGACATTCTCCCGTAAGCTGCTTCTCTGTGATGAAAATATCTTATCCGCCTTTCCAATGCAAAATTCCTTTCTAATTCATTTCTTTTTTTCATTCTCGTTATATTTTTTCGTCTTAAAAATTTATTTTCTACAAAATCAAATTATAGGTCTTATCTTTGCCATCTTTAGCCATAAACAACGATTGGCTGCCAAGCTCAGAATATTCTGTATTATTAAAAACTGGATCAATGAATAATGCCATCCAGAGTTTTGATTGGCTAAGCGGTATTGGGATATCAGCCATGATAGTATGCCTGACAAATGGCGGCCATTAAATCGTCTTCTGTTCTTGGCTGCCTACCATCTCATATCTAACGTGCGCTAGTGGCGTAAATGATACTGAACATTGTACCGGCATACTCTGTAATGCATTGAGCGATTATATATTGCTTAACGTCGCTCACATTCATAAGCTTGTGTCCACTGTTTGATAACTTGCTTCACTTGAGGAAGTGTAACAGCGTTTCCCAAACACGCCTGATAAAAAGAAAGGATGTAAATATACGACAACCTTAGAAAACCGCGCTCTTGCAAACCTTACTTCTCCATGTCCAAAGAAACACGGTATGTGACTAATGTATTTTTTATTATCAAGGAAAGGGTATTTCTAAATGGTAAAGTAGAAAAAGAGTTCCTGAAATCTCGTTTTCTTCATCTTCTGCTATGCAACCAGTCAAATATTAGTGCCTAACGCCAGTTTATTCAATACTGTGCAAAAGTGATTCCGAATAAATTCGACGAACATCCAATGAAAACGAAGAAATTTTAGAAATTTGGAGATTTGCCTCTATATTTCAAAGAAATAAATTTGACAGAACGTCGCAGAGATGGAGGAATCTTCGAAATTTCGACTAATGAACTTTAGTTCACATTAAATGAAAATTCAAATGCAATGAGTGAAAAAATGTCTTTGTGATCGTGTGAGCAAAAATGTGTGTTCCTTGCGACTAATGTAAGACCAGATTGAATGGCCGCCATAGCCATGATTGTAAAATTCACCTGCTTTGACGCAGTGTTGATAGCAGTAACCTCTTTCTTCTGAACGTCATCTGACTGGACAGCCACGGTACTCTTTTCCATGCTTTTCTCGGGTGGAAAAACCGCAACATGAGAAGCACTCGACTGCGGATTCCGGGTGTGACCACGTGCAACATGGGAGTCCTTTCGTTTGTAAGCCTGTTCTATTTCCTGTCTTACGTCATCAGGAAGGGCCGCAAGGAATTCTGGGTCGATTTGAGATGGTGAAGGCAGGAGTTCGGAGGTCCTCTGATCAGTTTCGTCTGTTGAAGCGTTCTCTTCAAATAGCACCCGAGAAGGTCTGGACGCTATTTTACCATGCCTGCTTTTGGCTGTCTTTCTCTGGGGCTGCTGTGGAACTTCAAACTCTTCTCGCTGAAAAGTACAAAAACTAATGTACTCTGGTCTCAAGATCTTCCGATCTTCCCCAATCAGTAAATTTTGCTTTGACAAAATTGTATTTTCCAGCTTTTCCCCTTGCTAGGTCAGCTAACTACACGCCAAGGAAGCTAAAATTTCTCTACTAAGATTGATTCGAAACCTAATGTGAAACATCTAAAGCATTAATTCATTTTGCGAAAAGGTATCATTTTACCATAAATCATTGAAACGCGATGGTAGTTGGCAGGAAACTGGAAAAAAGGCCACATAAGATGGACCATAATTTGATTACTAGAACTAGTCTTCACCAGCGAAGGAGAAGAATTCGCTTGACATTGCACCTTAATACATGCATTGTAAGTGCACTGTAACGTAATATTTATTTGCCAGCACCAGCTACTCATAATCCTTCCTTCCTCTATTCATTCAATCACGTAATATGTACTTATTGACTGAGTGGGAGGGCCGGACGGGAAAGTATTTGGCTCGAGGTGATGCCGTACGGACCGAGCGTAGCGAGGTCCGTGCGCCATGACCGAGAGCCAAGTATTTTCCCGTCCGGCCCGACCTGACTCAGGCAATAAGTGTTTTATCATATGGCCTCTTTAGATTATTCATGAGCACGTAGAACATGAAGTACAGGTCATATGATAAATCTTTTTATTTTTTTCTGAAGCACCTCAGCGGTCCGGAATCAAATCCTTGAATCTGATTGGCTGATGGCGCGCGCAGCAGCGGTCCGGATTTTTCCATCCAGACCCAGAGTACGGACCGCTGCTAAATTTGAAGCAAACTTGGAAGCGGGCGAAAATTTCCATCAAAGTGAAAGCGCAAAAATGGCGTAAATGATGTCTTATATTAACCATAAATGGTTGTTAAGTGGATGAACGAACGAGCAGTGGGATTGAAATTGTTTCAATTTCTGAAAAAGGCGAGTACACTCAACTGAGTACACATCCGAATTTAATTTCAAAGTTGTAGCTTAGTTACGCCATAATTATGACAAGTTTGGTGTTGTGAACAGTTGTGAACTCCATTTCGTGCTGTCATTATTTCCTTTTCTCCCTGTATAATCGAGGTCTTTTCACGATTTGATCAAACAAGCAAATTACAACAACGCTTGTATTTTGTTGTACATTCCGTCAGTCGGTGTTGTACAAATTTTGCGCTTGTTGTTGTTGTTCGTTGTTGTAGTGATAACCGTAGTTATACGAGCTTTACCACATTTTACTGCGTTTAATGGTTTCTTTGCTTTGCATTTTATACGTTTTCAATTCTTAAATTGGCGTTTTGTTAAGTTTAATTCAAGAATGAACGAGTTTTGTCTTATCGTTGAATTTATGCCTTTGTGTGAGGCGAAGGTTTCACGCTAGAGTCACTGTCTTCAGTTGGCATAATACAACAAACGTTAAAAACTCTGCAAGGTAAACTTACATCTATACAGTTCAGGTTTCTGACCTTAAAGTGCCTATTAAAAATTCTCCATGAAGATTTCGAGGATCAATTTTTCCCGCGGTAAGGCGAGAAATTCGAAAACTTTTTTTCAGTAGTATTTTGTTTTTCACCGACTAAAACGTCCATGCAAATTTCGCGCGTTACTAAACGGAGTTTGCCCGTCTTAGTCCCTAGTCCGCCTAATAACAGGGAAAACTGTGCCAGAGGTCTCGAGTATGGCCCTCGGCCGCATACTCGAGACCTCTGGCACAGTTTTTCCCAATACGGACCGACCTAAGGCCGGCAAATAACATATATATCTTGTGATGTGGGACGTTTGTCGCTAGACAACAAACTCTGACTACACTAACCTCTTGTTTTCCAGCACGCTTAAGAGAGAGCCTCTCATTTCTCGCTGCGTAAGATTTCTCAATGCTCTTCCTTATATCCTCAGGTAAAGCTTCAAATACTGAGGGGTCAATCTGAGACGGCGATGGTAAATACAAGCTCTCGCCCAGGTCACTTAGTCTTTTCTCGGAGGCAGAGTGCCGAGTCTTTTTAGAGCTCTGGGGCGAGAATCTTGGCAATGGTGGGAGTTTCGCTTGCTCTTTCTCGGGACTTTTGAATGCAGAATGGGCTTGTTCTCCTTTGATCGTTTCACCTTCTTTTTCCAAGGCAATTGGTTCAGGTAAAGGTTCATCGGTAGTCGTTTGTGGTTTCATAAAATCAAACAGTGATCTTGAATTCTTGGCGCCTGTGTTAGCGCTCTTGTCACTAAGCTTACTAACTTGTATTCCCATACCTCGCATATCCTCTGGCGTGACACTCAGTTGTTTTAGGAGAGCATGACACTGTTTAGCTATGACCTGTGCTTCATCCGTGACAGTTGGTAGCGTGCAGGAGCGAGCAATATTATCGCAGATTCCGTGACCCATGAACTTTCTTGGTGTGGGAGCTCCTGCCTTCCGTACTTTCATCTTTGTCACGAAAAGAAAGGAATAAAAACTTAATTTTTTTGTTTGTTTGTTTGTTCGTTCGTTTTGTTGCTTGCTTGTTTCTTCTTTTTCGTTTTCGTTTGTTCTTTGTTTGTTTGTTTGTTTGTTGTTTTTTCATCAAATATATTCCAACAAACATTTTGAAAAGACCAGTTAGATTAAAAACGTGACAGCCCCTCCCTTGATCTTCTTGGTACTCTGACCAACACTGATCCATCTGCTTCCCACTTGAATAATATTATAACTTTAAAAACAACCTATCTTATAGGAATGCCTAGGAGGAGAACGGCCAAATCAGAGTGCTCTGGTACATTTGCCACTGGGATCTAGTTACAATATCATCTCATCATCTACGTTTTCGGGAATGCTCTCTAACACTTGTCTATTTTAGACATACCAATAACATTCCTTAAGGGTAACACTAGGATCTAAGTTAACAAAATGTCCACTTGAGTCCATTTTTGACACTAGAAGATACTGAGTAGCAGACACAAAAGCTTTAATTGCAAACTTTACTCTGTTTTTACCAACACATTTTCAGTCAACTTATGGTATTTCGACTTCTGTAGGATTTTTTCAGGCCAAGATCACCGAGCGCTCAATAATGTCTAGTCCCAGCTCAACCCACCCCAAAACTTAAATCGACTCTATTCTTTAGAGAAGGCGACTCAAATTCAAAAAAGTACAAACGTAATGTAATACTATATGACTGGATCACCTTTCCTCGTAGGAGAAAAAAGGTGCAACCATACCTTAGTGAATGCAAGTACTACAAAACCTACCTTGAGAGTAATGCATCTTCCCTTCATTTCCAATGCCTGCAGTCTCTTCTGAACCTCTTCAGCCAGTTCACTAATGAACTGAACAACTTCATTCTCCTAAAACAGAACAGCAATTGAGCATGCACTTATTGCAAGCTTTCGTGAAACGCCAAAGGTCGCCGAATGCTAGAAAGAATTAGTGCTACCAGTAAAGAGTGATCCCAGCCGATCGAGTTTTTAAAAATTGTTCACGAAAATGTTCAAGCTTGTGATGGTGCAGTGTAAACACTTGGACGGGTAACACAGGTCTATCCTTTTAGCGATCTTAAGCCGGGACCACCTTAGACTTCGTTAAGGTTGGTTTCACCTTAAAGGACCAGATGATGTACATAGAGAACACACAGGTACTTTGGTTTATCTTTCATACACATCTGTCGTCAGACATGACAATACAAGACGTTTGCATATAACGTAAGAGGCAAATGTAGACGTATTTCAATAGTGGCGCAGTGCTGACTCACGCGGACTAATTGCAAATCCCGCCCAAAAATCTTTCTCCTTTCTTGTACTAAATGGTTCCCTCATACAGATCTTTTCCTTGATAAAGATTATGTGTTTTCTTTGTTTCGTTGTTGAACAAGCTGTTGCTACAGCTGACATTGCTTTAGGCAATAAAGTTGTCTATTTGTTGTTGTTGTTATTTTTGTTTGTAATGGTTATATAAGGTTGTTGTAAATGTTGTTGTGTTACCTTCGTAAAGCGAATCCCATAGTTGATTTCTGCCGACACAGACTTCCTTTCTCGTTCAGTTCTCAGGGTTCTGTCATCAATTCCTCGGCAATACTGATGTAACTGCAGTCCCGTCTTAGGACCAAACTCTTTCTGAAGCACCTGCAAGCTGAGCTTTTGTAAGTCTGAACAGGTTTCTACTCCCAGCGTCTCAAGTCTCTGTCCCAGGCTCCAACCCACACCTGGAAGGTCTTTCACCTTTTGGGAACCTTAAAAAAAGCGATGAACAAAGAAAGATTGAGCGATGCGGAGAGGATCTCAATGTAACAGAACTTACAAAACTACATCCTGAACATAGCGAAACACAATGGGTTTGGTAGATGGTGTAATGGCCTTACATGCCTTCTGACGTGGACAGTGCATGCGGTTGAGTTGAACTTGGCACATTCACCGACGTTCACCCTTTCACTAGAAAATAGATCCAGCTAACAATTCTTTTGTAAGAATCTCACTCGTTCTATAAGAATTCAAGAGGAATAAGAAATCATGGAGAGGTTTAAAATTGAGTGTAGACCTAAAGTGAAACCCAAGGGTAATAACTTCACACATTCGGACGGAAATAACACCATTGAACAGATAAGAAACTGAAGCAACTGCTTGTGCCCTTTTGCCACAATGAAGTTGAGAAAACGCGTTCAAAACACACTACTAGTTTGAGTTATGCTTCCAAGTGGGGGAGAAACTGGCGCGAGTTTTCGTAACGAATGGACGGCAATCTACAGCAATACCAAACTAATTTCAAGTTAAAAACTGCACTCAATCTAACTGAAAGTTATCAACACAGACACGCACCCATAAACTGGTTGATATCATCAGCAGGTAGCAAGTGATAACAGCCGTCAGGTTTAGCCACTCTAGTGCACATTCTAGCGAGCAGCACATTAGAGCTGATACCAACTGACGCAGTACAACCAGTCGCTTCCTTGATCTCAGCGCGAATCTTCTCTCCAAGGTGAGTTGGACTTTCATCCTCTGACAACAAAACGGAACCAATGTTGACATGGTTTTACAGGTTTAACTTGAGACAGGAGCTACAATATCAATATACATGTAGATTGCTAAACAGCCACTGTGTTTTTTGCCTTAATTCCTCGCACGAACACGCGCGATCCTCGAACAGGGAGAAGAAAGTGTTGCGTGGGAGTGGAAGGCTTTCGCGAGAGGTCTCCATGATTCCTGCCTGACGTTTTCACACATCTAGGGATCGGTCCCATTCTCCACAAATTTGAAGAGAAGAAACGACCGTCTTGTAGTCTAATATTAAAGGATACAAATTAATTCAGCAGCTGTGTGTGAAATCGATAGCTTAACGACTCGCTCCCTAAAAATCGTCAGTTTAAAAGGGACGCAAATTATTTCAACAATTTTCAGCAACTTCTTTTTTCCTTGAAAAGGTCGTCTAAATCGCTAAAATTGTAAAGGTGCGAAATCACTGATTAAATTGATTCGACGTAAGCTCCTGGCCCAGTTAGATCTCATTCCAAGGACTATTTGGAAATAGCTCTTTACATGCACACTCACCTTCAAGCGCTTCTGATACATCAATATAAGCCTCATCACAACTGACAGCCTCAATTTCATGACTATAAGTCACCAAAATATCGTACAGCCTCTGCGATACTTTCCGATATTCTTCAAACTGGTACGGCACGCAGTGAATGTCGGGACAGAGTTTCCGAGCCGGGCCCAGGAACATCCCATTCCGGACACCAGCGGCTCTTGCTTCATAGCTGCAAGAAGCGATCTCAGACATGGAGTTGAAAAATGATGAAGACCTCTTAGGTGAAGTTTGTGGAATATTTGCTGGGATAGAAAAAAAACCTTACTCTCAAACAATTACTTTAATAGGTACTTGCAATAGAGCGTTTTCATTCACGTGACCACCGGCCATATTGGTTTACTGAAACAAAAGAAAGTATTTGCATAAAAATAGCTTTCAATTCCCAGAGGTTTAGTTTGGGACACCAACATGGCCGCCGTGACGTCATGTGAAAACACTTTATATTCAAACAATAATTTATTAGAAAGTACTGTTGGTGGAGCTAAACGTGTTTGAACAAGTATGACGTGGTTTACACAATATCGCAAATAATCAAGGCGTCCGTAAGTGTTTACAAGGCCATTAATACTAAAAAATAAAACATTTTTCTTTTCCTATTGTCGACAAAAACGATTTTAACACCCTTCAGAGCTCCCTCTTGCCCTCTTGCTGCAATTTCCTTGTTTCATGTTTCCTTGGAACTTTCATTTTTCATTCTGTAGGTACAATTCGCCGACAAAATTGCTCACCAGCGGGGATACGTAAAGACGATTGAACAGGAGTTAAAAGATCTACAGTTCGTATCCCTCTTGTCTCACCTTGCTCTGTTGACGAACTACTTTTCCCTGCGTGACACACCGCAATAGGTTTGCCTCTGAGATGAGGCTGGTCACGTAATGTCACAGAAACAAAGAATGAGTCCATATCAATATGCATGATAACCCGGCCATGTGACCCCACCCGGCCTGTTCCTCTGCTCTTCCAACCCTTGACTGCAGAGGATTTGATAATATCACTTGTGTACTTCTTGAATTCTGCACCCCATGTGGACAAATAATGCAACCTGGAATTGTTATAAAATTCTGAAACAAAGTTTGCATCCCCAGCTCTCGGCAAGCCACTCGGAAAAGGCTTTTTAAGAACTCTATTCTCTGGTACATTTTTTGAAATTTCTCCCTCTAAATTTGTACTCCTTTGTACAGGATGAGCGCATGTTTCTGCTCCATCTTTATCAGATATCTGAAATGCAATACCGTCTCCATCATCATCAAAATCTTGGCCTTCATTAACTGTTATGGAATTCTCACGTAATATATCCTCTTTTGCAACACTGTGTAAATCTTTCTCGCCAGCATCTCTGCCTGTTTTGTCGTTTTCAAGCTCTGCAGTTGGTTCTTGAGTAGCTGAAGCGAGGAATCCACATGTCGAAGCTTCTCCCATCAGGGGTGGTATTGAAGTAGAATATAAAGATGGCATATCCACTGAGGGGCTTCCCTGAGGGGATTCTAAGTTTAGTAATGGTGCCTCTACAGGTACTACCCCAGGGGAACGTTTTGTTATTGTGCTTGTTGAGGATGGTTTAGAAGTAAAATTCAAAACTTTTTGTGCAGCTTTTCGCCCCTGGTAAAGAAGATATTGATCAACAGGAAGAAGAGTGCCTGCTTTGATGCTGTCCAATATCCAGTTTGGATGCACAACAAGTTCATCCCTTAAAAAAAAAAAAAGACAAAACTACATGACCATGTTCAATAAAAATAACAGATTCCAAAGTAGACATCTTTATTGTCAGCCAGCGCATCAGGTAATCTTAATGTGCTTTCAAGGTTTACTAAAGAAAAGGTTAAACTCTTTATAGTCCTTCAGTTTCCTTTTTGAGACAGTAGAACAAGCAGAACGAGGAAAGATGCACACAAACCACAAACATGAAAACAAAATGAGGCATTCATTTGAAGAAGTATTTCTACTTGACAAGCATTTTTGTTAACATGCACATTCGACTATGTGAGCAGAAAAAGAGTTGCACTTCACGATTTATGACACACATTGTAATAAAAAGCACCACCAAGTCAATGGCATTGCATTTACTGTAATAACCATTGAATTTTAAATTACACTCAACTTTCAGCAGCTTTTAATTTTTAGGTTGTGGGAATTTTCAAAAGTGGTATATGTTGCAGGTAAAAATCGACTTTAGCCTAAGTTGAATTTCAATTCCCTTTGTCCTAATAAGAATAATTAGTGAAAGGAGACACAGGGAATTGAGATTCATCATACATGTACATGTAGGTTAAAAATGTTTTCCCATTATTTAATTAATTTTTTACTTGCAAACTTTATTTTCTACCAGACACTTCAGTGTTTCTGAACCACCAAAATAACATTATTCCTGCAAATGCAAGCTTGTCAGTCACAAATTAAAACTTCCTAAAACCTTTCAAAGCAGTTTCAAAGGCTCACTGTACCTGAGCTCCTGAATTTTGCTGTTTGGGAGATTGGTAGCAATAACATGTGTTACTGAACGCTTGGTGTAATACTGCAGGTAACGCCCTCCATGAAGGTATACAAGGCGGCGCAACTCATCAGCTGGAGGCACTAAAAACAAACCAATTAAATAATCAACAAGTTATTATCTAGTAAACAAGTCCAGAGCACACAGACATTGACGCAACTCGCAACAAAAACATTGCAGTCTGCTAGCAAGCACTGGAGAAAACAATGCACAAGTGAGCATGAAACACTAGACAGTGGAGCTCTTACAAATGAAGGGGTGAGGACATAACCGACCCAAATGACTTTTCTTCACTCCCCATTGACAATCTCTCTAAGGATTTTTTAATAGCACCTTAATGGGAACTTTTAAGGTGGCAGAGCAGCCTTGAATCTGACACTGAGTTGAACATCATATAGGTCAGCAGATCAAGACCAAGCCTCCACCCTTGAGTTGTTTCTGTATCTCATCTCCTTTTATACAAGGATGCAGCTGGGTAGCAGAGTTAAATTTTGTGATTTACTGTAAGTTAGCATCTCATCAAGGTGGAAGTGCTATGTAATTATTGCTTGCTACTTAAAGCAGGCTAAATTCCAGTAGTTTGGACCAACTTGTGGCTCATATGCGATTTTCCTAAGAATTAAATACAGTAGTAGTAGTAAATACAGTAGTCACCCTTTCCCAGTCTCGGATACAATAAATTACGTTACCTGGAGATCCTTTAAAGAACTTCCACAAGCACATAAATCAGTATCAGATAGAATTATTACCAATTTAACAATTTGGAGAGAATCCTAGCAAGATAAAGATGAGTGATACAGATTGTACATGTTGGCTAGGTTAATCACCTGTATATCCATTAATCCAATGACAATTTTGTCAAAGATTTTGGGAACATCACTGCCCAAAAAAACATAATAACACAAAATTATTATGAAAAAAATACCTTATTGTCCATAAAATTAGAATGCACTAAATCACTAAAGCAAGTACAGTGTAGTCAACAATAAACTGCCAACCAGTTAGCTCAGCTGGTAGAGCACCAGACTTAGCTGACTACCGTGCAGGAGGTTGCGGGTTCAAACCCCAGCGGGACCAACACTCGGGGTCTTTAAATAATTGAGGAGAAAGTGCTGCCTTTGTACTATTACATCTGCAAACTGCTTGACTTTCTAGTCTTCTCAGATAAAGACTATAAACCATAGGTCCCGTCTCACAACACTTGCTCCGTATAATCTGGGGATGTTAAAGAATCCACACACGCTTGAAAAGAGTAGGGGACATAGTTCCTAGTGTGGCGGTCTATCTCTACCTCTCATCTGTCTTTCACATTAATGTGTGTGTTGGGTGGGTGGGTGAGATCAAATACTGACTGATAGCAGTGCCAGAAGCACCTTTACAGGCTGACATCCGATCTTACCCCATAGAAGAATAATTCTTCTATGGGGTAAGATCGGATGTCAGCCGATGAAACTATGTGTGTGATATGTGTGATTACCATAAAGGGAGGGGGATCCCTTTTGTTCTTTTCTATTTTCTATTTTTACCCAATGTTCTAACATATTTTTTCCATTCTCTCTCATTTCCTATCACCCTTGTGATCTGCACCCTGACATCTCACCGCATGCCCCTTGTAGACTTGCTTTGAGCATTTTCAAAAATTATTCCTTCCTGCCCCCTGCCCAATCCTCAATGAAGACCTTCATACTGCATCACATTTAAATATTTTACATGCAGTAGGCAAGAGTCAGAGTTAACTTACCTATCTTGTGCCCTTTTTGGAACATCCTCTTTGAACTGAGCATCTAACTTCTGTACCTTTGCATGCATATACTCACCCTGGCATGATAAAAAAATTCCAAATTATGATAATGCTGATCAATTGCGAACTTCTAAATCACCCACATGGCACACCCCAGATATTTGACTATGCATCCCCAAGACACAAGCAGCACAGAGAATTTGATTTAAAAGGCATTTCCAAGGGTGGGGTTTACTGTATGCACATGTCTTCGACTTCCCTGTGGGGTGGATCCCTGGGGTAGCCAAAGGGGTTGCAAAATCAGTCAAGCAAACTAGGGGAATTTCCCTTGGGGTCAGGGAATCTTCCCAGACAAAGTCCCCTGGGTGAGGTGTCTTTTAGCAGAAAATCCCCCTGACAGAGAGTACAGAATGCAGCAGCTAGGTTAGTAACTTCGAGCCGCAAATATGACCATATTACGCCTGCTTTAAAAGAATTACACTGGTTGCCAGTTAGATATAGAATACATTTTAAAATTTTACTTTTAACTTTTAAAGCATTGAATGGTATGGCACCAGCTTATATTAGCGATTTAATTAATGTAAAAGAGCATGTACGCTATTCACTGCACTCTAATTCAGGCATTATTTTATTACATCCAGCAGGGAAAATGAGGAAAATCTTTTGGTGATAGATCTTTTAGTGTAGCTGCGCCTACACTGTGGAACGCGCTCCCAGCAAGTCTTCACAATATCGACTCTATTTTAACTTTTAAATCTTGTCTTAAAACATACCTTTTTAAGTTAGCTTTTAGCCTTTAGCGTTTATTTTATTATTGTTAAATTTGTTTATGTACATACTTAGTATATCTTAATATTGTAATGCGCTTTTGATCGTTGAATGTTAAAAAGTGCAATATAAATTAATAAATTATTATTATTATTATTGACATCCATTACAAACTTGTGAATTCCCCCACCCCCTAATCTTTGATCTAAAACAATGTTGAGATTTCCCCCCTACCATCAGGTAAAGAATCCCACCAATCTCCTTGCATTCCCCCACTTCTCCCTGGTTGGCTCAGGGGTCGACCCACGCTGATGACATGTGTAGTACCTCAACTGGTGTAAAAACCTGGCAAGGTTTTCTTTGTTTTATGAGGTATTGTTTTGCTGTATGCTATTGTTTAGGATGTTTTGTTTTCTTTGTTTTACGTCATACGTGAGTTTCACAGGTTTCTACACCGAGGTAGAGCCAAGCTTAAAGGGTGGTCATTTTACAACTGTTACACGGACAAAGAACAACATTCTGAAGTCTCGTTTAAAACAAAGAACACTTCCTCAGCATAAAAATAACAATGAAGTTGGTTTTGGAACAGTAATATTTATTAGAGGCTTAATTTTGGGACCACACGCGTCAAAACATATCACTGACATAAGGGGAATAGAATTTGGCGCGAAACAGCGCTTAAAACAACCTGGCAACAAACAACGGTTGAGTCCAAAAGAAAGAAATCACAATGAAACTCACCCAGTTGTTCCAATCGCCCTTTATTCCTTTATCTTCATCTGCCTTCTTTTTCGAACCTCTTTTCTCCATTATCAAGACAAATTGTAATAAACATTCACATTCAATTTGGGTGTTTACAAAATTTTGTCCTCCATCTTTGTCCAGCTAGTTCCCAGATTCTTTACGAAGAAGTTCAAGGCGCGGTAGCCATGTGTTGTCAGGGTAACGTTCTTGATAAGCAAGAAGAAAAAGCAAAATGTCAGATTTTGAGGACGATGAAGGAGTTGATGAACCAGTGCTAGATGACGAAAATGAGGACGAAGCACAAGAGGAAGAGGAGGTCAGTTGCCTTGAAATTATTACACGCTATTCCTTTGCTTAAATAATTATCGCTTATTAACGAAGCTGACAGAACGTGTTTCACTGAGATGTGTCTTCAACTCACCTCTTGTTTTTTCTGTTTTGGCGCGCTTTTGCGTTAACATTTTGGAACACTATCGTCTGCTTAGAAGCCTCCAGAGAATCCTCTGACAGAGGAAATGTTAGCGGACAGTCTCTCTTTGCTGTGTAAAACTGGAGATGGCCTTGCACATGCCTACGTCCGGCTTGATGTCCACGAAAAGTAAGCCAACTATACATGAATTTATTGTTATCCTGATCTCGTGCCATCCCCTAACATTGCATAGCTCACTGAACTGAAGTCAATGTAAACTGCAGACTATGACAGATGGCTGCCCACAAACTGGAGACCAAGCATAAAATGAAAATTAATTAGAGATGTACGTGTAAAGGAAGTGGGGTAACGGGACCAAAAATGTGGGATTAGAAAAATAAGGGAGAAGGGGTACCTTTGTCACCTTCTTCCTAGTCACCTCTCCATTTTTCCAGCTGTTCTCCTTCCAAAGGGTTTTGGGAGAAATGATTTTGGGGAATTTGGGGTTTTATGTCTTTTGCAGAGAAATATCAAAAGCCGCTTTTATCCAGGGGATTTGTAGAACATACAAAAGACGGAGAGTCTGCTTGTAATCATATGTCTTAAAAACAAATCAGATATTTGTATGAATAGAAACCAAAGTGGACTCCACTGAGTCATATTATATGGTGTAAAAAGGGGGCTGATTATAATCAAGATTTGCAATAGATGTGATGGTCAATTTGCAGTTGGACATGTCTAAAATTCACTTGCATGCATTAGGGATGGCAGAGTGTATTTTCAGGTGAAAGGGGAAACCAAAAAGAATAACTTTGAAACATTTGAAAGATGACATGTAAAACATTGAAAAGATGGGGTTTTTTGTGGTTTGTTGTTATTATTGTTAATTTTTTTTGTCCCATTAATAATTGGGCATAATGGGTCTCCCTGCTGCAACCCAGTTGTAAAATTCACTACTGTTTTATTTTCAATAAAGTTGTTATAAACTTATGTTGTTTTCCTTTTTGTGGGATTTGGGGACAAAATTTTGATGTCAAAAAATGGAATGCTAACTTTTGTTTGTTTTGAGTCACTGTGGTCATTTGCTCAATTTTTAAAATGTATACCCTGTAATATTGTAACATGGATCCACTGTTGTAGGGAACTAACAGACATCAGTATCCTCAGCTGTTTCATTCACTTGAGATATGTGGTAAGGAGTACAAAAAATTAGTTTTTGTCATTGGTAATTTATTTACCACCATTTTTTTTCAAAACTGCATGTCTACTCTTCATGATTCTTCTTGTAGCCATGGCATCTTAGTTTTGTTGGGATACATTAAATGAATGAAAAATTGCTGAGTGAAATATAATCTGAGCAGAGCAAGTCTTACTATATTTTATTACAACCATAGTTGCTGTAGTCTGTACAAGAAGAATGCTGTTTACTATTTCCAAATATCTCTTTTTGGTCCAGACGGATATTCAAGTTTTTAAAATTAGCCAAGTGATGATGTCATAATCTTAACTAAATTTTGATCAAATATGTTAAAAAGATACCTCAGCCAATTTGTATCAGAAATGCTTGATTCTAAATGCAATACGATTCTACTAGATTTGCTCCACAGTATGAGCTTACCAGTTTTGTTACCATGGTAACATACAGGGTTCCAGACCTCCCTGATATTAAGGGCTTTGCTGGCCACCTTTGGTGTTCTATTTCAATATTTGCCAACTCGGTGCCTCATCTGCATAATCCAGCAAGCATACAACTATGTTGGGTCGAGTTCGTGGCCTTGTTATGGTGGCCGAACACAGTTTTCAAGTACCTGTGCCTAAGTTAGCCTTATGTTTCACCTATTTATGCTTAGGTGCCCATTTTTCACTAGAGTCAAGATTAACCAAAGAAGTGTTTATTGTCGCATTTTGGCTAAAGTGTGTGCCATTGTCATGGCAATGGGACAGGTTAAAAACAAGGCTTAAAAGATTGTTTTTTTTTTTTTTAATTCAGTGGTTAGATTTTTGTCATCTTTAGCCAACAACGAATTCACATAAAATCCCTTCTGTCAACACTGTTCTAATTAGATTTTGACAGACATAGTTTTCGTAATTCACCGTTTGTAGTTTTCACTCCCTGTTCTGTATTATTTGAAATCCCCTCTGTTAAATTTCATATTTTTTGTGATAGATAATTCACTTGGTTTCTGAAGTATTTTTGCCAAATGTCTTGAAATTCTAATGACCAGATTGTAGAAATCAGCATTCTTCTGGCAAAGCCACCAAAGCACTCAGTCTCAATTTTTCAATCAACTGTGCATGTGCAGCATTTAGCTGGGTTGCTCTCATGCAAAAAACAACAAGCAATCAGAGAATGTGCGGTTTTCACCCTTTCTTATTGTAATCCTCTGTTGAAATGGTTGAGAATTCGGCGGAGTACAACTGGGTCAGTACCACCTGCTAGACGACGAGCAGGTGAGACTGCTAATGCTGTTGCTGGATTTGCAAGAATGGTGATAAGAAGGCCTTGTTTGCCATGCTTTTCAAACAGTTGTCCAAGGTGCTAGATTAGCCTATGCCAGAGTCAGCGAAGTTCTTCGCCAATCCTTTTTCATTACACCAGTGTCAGAAGAATTAGACAAATTTCCTTGAAAGGATTGTTGAAGGGCATAACTACATGCAGTCGAGTCAGGGTAAATCAATTCTTTGAGTGCAGATTCCATTGTCATTGTTTTGCTTTTGTCTACAATTTACCAAGCATTGGCATCAAGGTGAGAGTCAAGTATAATTTTGCTGAGTGCTTTCACGTCTTCTAAAGCATTGTGACCTGGAAAATCCTTCTAAAAAGAACTTGGTACTGCTTGATTGGTCTTCACAAACAAACCGTCTTCCGTTTGCAACGGTCAAGACATTTTTCTTGGATGGGCTTTCAAATTACCGTATTTATTTGACTATAAGCCGAGCGATTTTTCCGTTAAATTAAATCACTGAGAGTAAATTTTCCACCAGAGAAGGGGGTTCGGCTTATAGCCGATAATTTTCAGGGGGAAAAAGTTCAAAGACCCAAAGACAACAATAAAAATGAGAGACAAAAACAAGTTTTCTGTGTTATCATTGACTTTTGTATATGTGGTGGCTCGTAAAGGAGCCATTTGCTAGTTTTGCTTCATGGAAGCTTTCATCAGTCATTGACATCACACTTAACCAGTTTGTTGCTTCACATACCCTACTACAAGCTTGTTATCTCCACAGAAGATGCAAGTGTCAAATGAGGAGGAATTGATAAAGATGACTTAGCACAATCATTCCGAATTTTTGTTGCTCCTTTGAAATTAACAACAGACCACGCAGAAACTGTGTTCAGCCACCTTAAATGTTTTTCGAGGTGAAAACCACTGAAATATTGAAATCAGG
>JAEMWC010001899.1:52500-60000 GCA_016490735.1 Pachyseris speciosa | reverse complement strand
GATAAGTAAATTGTCCGTAACAAATGCCAAGACACCGCACAATTTCAGGTTTGAAAGATGGAGTCCACGTTTTCTCCGCGGTAGTTTCGTTACAGATTGCGCGACATAGCAAATGTTTCTTGTCTCGTCAGTTTAGCTTAGTTTCGGAGGGTGGGTACTTCAATTCAGCTTGAGGTTTTGTATCATTGTGCTGATAAATAACATTGTTATAACTGTCACTTGACAGAATGTCCGGTGTCTGATGAGGATGATTATCGTATTGAAGTGTTGATCAGTCTGAGGCGGCTTGAGAGACTCGACAAAGATGAGTACAATGATGATGAGAGACAGGAGGCTGAAGAGGTTAGATTGGTCACTGATTCGGTAGCCTGCGAGCGGAGTGTCCTTTCATCTTCCTAGAAAAATCGAAGGAGATCGCAGGAGACTCCGCTCGCAGATAGTGTACCAGCACTCCATTACCCAGAGCACCCATACCAAGGCTGTGCTCTAGCGGCGCCCGGTCGCCTGAGGCGACTAACTTTTGGCATCGGGCGACTGGGAAAAATTATTGGTCGCCCGACCGGGCATCTTTGTGCGAAGTTCTTGTGCAATAAAGAAAATGAAAGTTTATAACACATTATGCACATGTCATCGGCTTCCCCGTGGGGTCGACCCCCGGGCCTACCAGGGAGATATGTGGGGGAATACAAGGAGATGGATGGGATTCTTTGCCCGAGGGTAGGGGAAAATCTTGACATTGTTTTACGATCAAAGGTTAGGGGTGGGAGAATTCACAAGTTTGAAAAGGATGTCACGGGGATTTTCAGGTGAGAAACACCTCACCCAGGGGACTTTGTCTTGAGAGATTCCCCGACCCCCCGGGAAAGTTTGCTTGACTGATTTTACAATCCCCCTGGTTGGCCGTGGGTTCGACCCCACGGGGAAGCCGATGACATGTGCATTAGTTTAGGTTTATTTGTTTAGTGAAGCACTGCGAGAAAACTTCGTTCCCAAAACTGCGAGAACAGTTGCACTTTCGTTGAGTTGACAATTCGTTGCAGTTGATTTATCATGTAACCTAACGCCGCTTGACTTGCACGTGACAAGCTGCACGAGCGACAAATATCTGCGCCGCTTTAAAAAAAAGTCTGGGCCGTTTCTCAAAGCTTAAATAATGTCCTCATCAAATGGTCTTATTCTGGTTTATTTTAGTGTTTCAGAAGTTTTCGGTGGGCTGACAGTTTGAAACATTTATCTTTGTAGGAAAGATTAGAAAAAAGCAACAGTTTTCATTTATGCAAATTATTCTGCGATTTTCATTTGGCTTTATTCATGTTGCGTTACGTCTGCTTCTCGTCAACCTTGGGCCTCAGTTTTGTTTCCGTACCACAAAGAAACAAAATAAACTTTGCCACGATAAGCAGCCACAGAAAACAATTAGGGATAGAGTTTTTCTTTTGTTCCCTTGTTGCTTTACACAAGTCCCACAAAACAAAATGTGTAGGCTTGTTGCTATTTTTGGTATTAAATTTACTGAAAGGGTTTGCGATAATCAAACACAACGCACGATCAGAGAAATTTAGAAAAAAAGTTTCAAGACTAAGAAAGCTTGAATTTGCTGCTTGCTGCCATATCAGTCATGTAAAAATTGATACAGAAACGGCAAAAGTAAACAAAGGAAGAACAGTGTGACACTTCAGCCTTCATGAATTAACTTGCAATTTTTAACGTGAGGCTCCATGGTATTTCTGTTACTTCTAATTTCAGACGAAATAGTAAATAACAGCTAAGTTTTTTAGTCTTTGCCCTCAATGTCTTTCACGAACACCAAGTCCAATTAAACTTTTATATTACTATCGCATCGGAAAACTCGTCTTTTCCGAGGTGTTTTGTTTGCACTAATTTGCGCGAAACTTAGATGAGTTGCATGTGACAAATGCGCTTTTTTCTCGCATACCATCCTCGGAGACCCAGGGGCAGATAGTCGGGAGGGGACAAAGATTCGGGACGAGCGAAAGTTTACAAGACAGTCGGGAGAGCCCCTGGGAACATTTCTTTATCGGACTCGTTCCAGAAGCCATTGAAATACAGTTTCCTGATTGGGCGGAAAATTTCTGGCAAGGAATTTTTTTCTGCCCAATCGGCGATCAGCTTATATATCGCACACCTTTCGTGACTTCTTATACCGAGGGTCAAACGTCCAATCTGCTGTCAGCCATATTTTCGATCACTGTATCGACACTGCGAGGAAAGTTATGGTGGAAAGGGGCCCACAAAACCCAGATATCAACAAATTCAACTTCTACTCAAGCAAAAATCACTTGTAAGGAACTAGAAAAATCAAGATGAAGACCGATCGCAGGTATCGTAAACTTCACGCGAAGAACTGTTGACAACTCGGTCACAATTGTTGTTTGGTATGAGTTTTTGTTTTTCTCTGGTGTACTCACAGGGAGTGGGCCGCTCCTGAAACTTTTCGGGGCGATGGAATTTCTGTTGCACAGGCCAGGCAAGTTTACCGATCGGGCGAGTGAAACGCAGCCGCTGAATTTTGTTTTGCTCACGAAATCGAACTGTCCACTGCTTACAATCGACTCGAAGTCGCGTCTCAGCTCAGCCCAGCTCAATTTCGAGAGAGACCTTGAAATGGCCTTAGAAAATCCAGTTTAAAATAATTTACCCCTAGTCGTGGTTGTCTCTCCATCCACTTATATTATGACAATCATGAAAGACCAGGTTAAGTCGTTAAGGTCATTGGGCTTGAAGGCTGCTTTTGAAAAAGTACGGAGGCCGAAATCACAAACCAATTTATCAAATCAAAATCAGTTTCCCAATACTCTGACATTGTCTTGCATACAGATGCCATTTTGACGTTGATATGAGTTCAAATTATGCTTTTGACATAGGTGATTACCTTGGCTATAGAGTAAGACTCGAATAGGAACTACTCCAGTGTTTTGGAGGGAAAGGAATGGAAAATGGCATTTATTATGTTAAGATGAAAACAGATTTTTACAAAAATCATCACTCTTATAAGAGTTAGCATAATTTTTGAGACCTTAGCAGGTTTGTGGCAGATGTTTTGCATGGTAATTGGGGTACGGTATTGACCTGATACCTTTTGTAGCATTACAGGGCTTTCATAGCTCCTAAGAATTAGGCAGTGTGATATGGTATTGCTGAACATCTTATGCAGTGCACTTACTATGATTAGCCTATTACAGGTGTTTCAGTGAATGGTGATGGTAAACTGACTTGTGTTTTGGGAAATTGTTTGTGTTTTGAGAAACTGTTTCGTGTTATGGGAAACTGATTTTTGTTTTGGCAAATTGATTTGTGATTGACCCTTTTGGGCTGCTGTAGAAAAGCAAAGTGAAAGACCAACAGATAACAGATGGACTATTAAATTTTTTAAATTTTTTTGTACCCCCTCTGAAACTGAGGGTCTAATTTCTTCTTGGGTATACTCATTGGAAATTTCATTTAGTACAAGGTAGGCTTCTCCTGAAGTGCTGGCAGCTGGCTGAAAAGTGGCTTCTTTACATTTTGAACCACCTGCTTTTCAATGAAAAGTTTCGATAGATAGATATAACTTTATTTAATGAGGGTAAAGACATTAATTACTGGTCACCCAGTAGTTTTCATAATGGCCCTCCTACAATTAAAGTAATAAAACGAATCGATTAATTAATTAACTACCTATATAATCTACCAATGTTTCCAATGTTTTTTGAAGGCTGCTTAAATTCTCATAAAAAAGCCACCTTCTGTTAGATTCCAGTCAGCTACTCTAAAACCTAATAACAACTCTGAGGCCATAAGACTTGTGACAAATAATCACAGTGACTACAATATCCAAACAGATTACATTGGAGACTTGAATTTAAAGTTACATCTCACTATCAAGAAAACTTCTGAACAAACAAAAAATAAATGAAATAACAATCCCTTCTAGTTTTATTTTGTTATTTTATTGGTTTTTTTTTTTTTTGTTTCCACTTTATCTAAAAGGGGATATCTTACTGAGAAGCTACTGAATTTTGTCCTGTGAGTGACCATGTTAACATATAATTTGTAATTGTATTCAGGTTATGGGTATGGTTTGTGTGTAGTGTTCTTTAATTTGAAACCTACCTTAAAATAATTTAACTTTACTTAGCCATACCATTGTATCAGCCTGTTTGACTCAGTGAACTGTATAGTTGAGAATAATTTGTCAATAGGTGGTTATCGAGGGTCTTTTGGCACAAAACACATTTACACTACATGTATGTGAGGAACTGAAAACATGATTCCTTTTAAGGAATCATGTTTTCAGTTAACTGAAAGCATTCTCTCATGTTTTAAAAATTGTCAAGTAAAAAAGCGGTGACAGGAAGAACCCATTCCAAAATTGGGAGAAATCAAGTCCTATCCTGGTGTACCATTGGCTTAGCAATCACAGCAACTACAACTGTATCATGCAAAAATGGAATTTAATAATTGTTATATTATGGATACACATGAGCGTTTATAAAGACAAGAGTGCATACAAGACACTAAACATCCTGCATCAACTTCTAAACAACTTTATCTGAAACTTTGCAACCTAAAAGTTGCAGCACAGTCAACATAATGTAAATGTTTCCAGCAAGATTTTGTAAAAGCCCACTCTAAAACATGTTTTTAAAACTTTTTAACTGAGCTCAGCACCACTGTGGTAAAAGAGTTCATGGAAAGCTTGTGCAAATTACCATGCATCTTGCATGTACAGTACAACACAATTAGCAATTATCACAACTGCAAGGCAATCTGCATATTTTTTATGCACACCTTGGGAAGAAAAGCATATTGGCCAACAGATCCATCAGATACCAGTCAAAAATATGAAAACCAAAACAATGCAATGTATCACAGTGGAACTGTACACTTTCTTTAAAAACTTTTCGTGGTCTCTCTCGAAATTGAGCTGAAACGGTCGATTGCAAGGATTGAGCAAAATATTAAACCGCCGAGCTGAGTGCTTCTCGCCCGATCGGCAAACTTTTCTGGCCCGTGCAACAGAAATTTCATCGCCCCGAAGAGTTTCAGGAGCGGCCCACTGCCCGTACGTAAACCAGAGAAAAAAGCCCAAACCAAACAACAATGATCCTAACCAGAGAAAGAGACCGAGTTACGTGCTGTTCTTCGCGTGAAGTTTACGATGCCTGCGGCCGGTCTTCATCTTGATTTTTCTAGTTCCTTACAAGTGATTGTTGCTTGAGTTCAATTTTAATTTGTGGATTCCGGGTTTTGTGGGTCCCTTGCCACCAAAATGTTCCTCTTGGAATAAATCTGTCCAATGAACGAGACAAGTGGAACCACTAAAAATATGGTCGACAGCAGATTGACGGCTTACTTGTTGGTATAAGAAGTCACGAAAGGAGTGCGATATATAAGCTGATCGCCGATTGGGCAGAAAAAAATTCCTTGCCAGAAAATTTCCGCCCAATCACGAAGCTGGATTTCAATAGCTTCTGGAACGAGTCCGATAAAGAAATGTTCCCAGGGGCTCTCCCGACTGTCTTGTAAACTTTCGCTCGTCCTGAATCTTCGTCCCAACCCGACTCTCTGCCCCTGGGTCTCCGAGGATGCTCACATACATACTGGATGCTAAACCCTGAGTAACACAGGATGTATCCGTAGAGCAGCTTCCATAAGCAATGGAACTGAAAGATCTTGCAGCTTTGTTTCAACCCTTAGATTACCAGATAAAGGAAAGTGCCGGTCAAGTTTCTTAATTAGATTATGTGATGATTTATTTGTGACCGAAAACAAATTGTATTGAATCTAGAGCTGTTTGAATAGTTTTCCATTGTTCAGGTTGTGATATTGAAAAAAAAAATAGAAAATATACATCATAAAACGTTCTCTTATTTGTTTGCATACTTAATTAATCAATTCATTAATTCATTAACTAATTCATTAATTCATTAACTGTTTTGGGCCACTAACTTTTAGGCCTGGGCACCCAAGCTGGTATAGTTGGAAGCCCGAAGGGCTCCCTGAAATTTTTCTTAGAGCACAGCCTTGCATACATTCGTATCACAGCGTTTTCACAGACCCGTTTATTTTATTTTTTCTTCCTCACAAATTCAGATTACCGGAAAGATCCAAACAAAAGAGGGTGGTTAGAAGGAGAACGTTCGTTAGGCCGACTTATAGTTTTCTTCCTTTATTTAAAATATCACTGTTGTGAAATCGTCATGGGCATCAGAGCGGGAAACGCTAATGTTATGAAAACCGGCCTGTTAAACGCCTTGCAACAGGCTTAGTACTGGGTAGAGCGCTATAATCAACCGGTATGCCTTATGTAGCTTAATACTGGGTAGATAGCTTTTAATCAACTGGTATGCCTTATGTAGCTTAGTACTGGGTAGAGCGCTATAATCAACTGGTATGCCTTATGTAGCTTAATACTGGGTAGATAGCTTTTAATCAACTGGTATGCCTTATGTAGCTTAGTACTGGGTTGATTGCTTATGATCAACCGGTATGCCTTATGTAGCTTTGACGTTGAGATGTATTTGAAATTCACAGATTTATGAACAAAGGAGACAAGAGGAAGCTATGGCAGTAAGTGTCGCTTAACTCACAGAAAAATAGTTATGTAGTGATTCTCTACACGTTCAATGCACGAGAGATGAAATCAGTCATTTGTGTAGTGCTGAGCGGAGGACAGTTTTCGTTAAGCATGATATTTTTGCTGGAATATTTTTTGTCAAGTGCTTCTTAAAAGGCTCCCCCAGTACATTCGAGGGTAAATGAAGTTTACGAAGCATGTTTACATGCATGCATGCTTGGACAGAATAATTTCTTTAAATTCGGTAAACTGCTCGACTGAGGGAGTAACAGATGGGTTTAATTTTTGGAGGAGTGGTGGTGACTCTTTAGTTCAAATTTCTGTAGAGGGGAATTTGTGGGGAAGTCAGCTCTGTAGGTAACAAAATTTCGCTGGATCCATCTTTTGTTCATCGTAAGAAACTTCACGCAAAATTGCCAATTTCCAATTAAAATCTGCAAAAATTTAACTTAATAGGTTTAGGTATAACAAATCGTAGGTACTTTCTAACGAATGCTTTCAACCTCGCTTTTCCTTGGCAGACTGGGGCCCAAGAAGTCATACATACAGATGAAGATGACTAGTTTAACAACGCTTTGTTTTATATGTACATTTATTATATCTCTCACTTAGTACGCGCGCTGTGATTGGTCAATTTTGCGGGCCGTATTCTACCGTACGGCCCGCTTGATTTCAACTAGTTTTCTTTCCCGCGCGCCGGATTAACCTCAGAGATATAATAAATATCTTACTAACCTCGTTTTCTCGGTCCGTACTGTAAGTTACGGATCCTCGTTTTTTCCCATTAATTCATTGCCCGCGCGCTTCGCGCTTGGGCCATAAATCAACGTGAAAAAACTCGGTCCGTAACTTACAGTACGGACCTCAAACTCGTTTAGTAAGAGGTATATATTAAGTTTGTGTTTTTATAATCTTAGTAT
>JAEMWC010001899.1:42500-47500 GCA_016490735.1 Pachyseris speciosa | reverse complement strand
CATCCGTGAAAAGCATCATGGAACTATAATATGACTCTAAATCTGATTATGAAATACAGATCTAAGAGTAACGTCGGCATTTTTCTTCGTACATTGCTGTCTTCTTTTGTCCTATCATGAGCCACCTTGCATCTCCGATGGGATGTTATTAAACTTAACAGAATATCACACATTTGGACTCCACTTAAGGGTTCCATTAAAGAGATGGTCGAATAAACAGATAAACAGGGTTTCCAGATGAGAAAGTAAGTGACCACTTATTGGCTCTCAAAAAAGTGTACAACGAAGTGGTCGTATTTATAGGGTGGATATTAAGCGGTTGTCCGCTGTGTTTCGTTACAGATACAAATGAAAACATGAGCTATTACAACACCTAGTCATGCACCACCTAACCTGGACCCACCAACGAACCTTGCGCACATTAGAATACTTACTCCGAGATATTTGTCCACAATTTGTTAACTTACAGATGTGGACCAGACATCTCCTTATGGCTGGTGGGACAGATGAACCAAAACAAGAATAACATTGAGATAAAAAGGTGCTGCTCGGTGTGGTACAGACGTTTTGCCTGGCCCCGATGCCTTCTTCAGTTCAGGAACCTTGTTGGTGGCTGCAAACCATTGCCTACTTTCATACCGTGAAGTACTGGGTCAAGTGCGGACTTTCGAGGACAAAGTGTTTGTTTTTTTTTTGGATTTGTCCGCGAAAGTCTGCACTCGACCCAGTACCTTACGGTATGAAACCAGGCAATGGGATTTCAAGTGCAGTCAATCATTTTCGCGCTGATTCTGTCCATATCAGTGCCCGCGTACTGTGACACTTTGTGGTCAGCGTGTCAATTATGATGTACCAGGAAACATCCACTATGGCTGGGTTGGGCGGGCTGCCACCATCCGTCGCTGGCTTTTATTGTACGCTGCCCACAGAGTTCAAAAGGGTGGAGTTGACGACCCCAAGGATCAGAACGCGATCAAAATTGGGATGGATTTATGGGACATCCCGAGCAAGAGGTCAAGGTTTTGCGCAGAGATTCGAAGCAAGATTAGTTCGCTGAATCTGCAAGGGACATCAGGTTGTTTGACTTGCACCACAAAGTATTAAGTGGAAGTAAAGGGGCGTGTAGTAGCACAATACTGCAGAACTCGTAAAGGGACTAACCCTGAACATAATTACTCACTGATGTTACGATATTTTTTTAAACAAATGCCGAAAATAGAGACCCTTCAGAATTAAGGCGCCCTAAAAATAACCCGACTCTGCCAAGACAGAATGAAAACAGTAAATAAAGTGGTCTGCAAGCAAACCTCTCAGATAAACAACGATCTTTTCAAAGTTTTACTGCTTCTGAGTTCGTCCAAAATTTAATAACTGGATATTACCAGGTGCGTAGTTGTAAAACTTGGCATGTAAGTTTCCTTTGCAGATAAGCAGTTGCAAAAGACATTGAAGAAAGAAATGGAACTCGTGACTTCGACATAGAATATAGAACAATGATGGAATTAAATAAACAATAAAATAAAAGCGTAACAGTCTCCAAGAAGAATTTGTTCTGATTTATTAATAACCTTCCTACTGACAGGTCTAAACAGCTCTCACTATTGACCGCATGAGCGCCGCTTTCAAAACAATGAAGTCGTGAGTGAGTATCATTTTCGTTCTATTTCGCTGAGGCACTCCAAGACAAGTCTTTAAAATTGTGACTTTCACACGCTTTCGCTTCCCTCTAACGTCCAATTTCGTTCCGAGTTACATTTGTATAAACTGCGTTACACAAGTCATTCGGTAAGTTATAAACGAGATACTCTCCCGAAAACTCTTCTCATTCTCAGAAATAAAAGTGCATCGCTAATTTGCACTCCGTTCTACTGAGAATATGTCACTCTGTAAACACCACAGGCTAAAATTTAATACACTGTAAACAATTATATTAACTAGCAAACTTTATTTATTTGAAACTTCAGTCCTAAAATTTATTCGTAGTTGCTGTCAAAGTTCATTTTTATTAGCCCTCCTTGCACAGCGAAACATGATGTTATCAGAACCTGCATCGGCTGTGTTACCCATCCTGAAAGAAAACAATATTAACCCTAAATGAAAACGCGCTGAGTACACACGCAAGTTTTTAACAACTCAGGAAAGCTCTCTAAACTTGCCGACACAGCTCAACAATGCACAAGGAGCCGGCTTTCTTTGCTTCCATTCTAAAAGTCGTAACGAGATTTGCGCCAACTTTCAAACTCGAAGGCTTCCTAAAGAAACTGATGATAGTATACCCAGCAAACTTTGCGGTCGATATAATTCTAATTATGGATTCAAGGCGCGAAAACTGTCGACGTTGCCTGCAAGCACTGGAACTCTGTATATAATTTATAATTATATAATGGACGGTGTAAAGTTCACATTTTGATTGGACTAGATGGAGTTAAAGTACAGACGCACGACGGACATCATGAGCCGAAGAAAGTCAGAAAATATTTCCATCTGTCACCCTGATATTCACCCAGACATTTGTTGCGTACTTCATTATTCTTATCACGTTTTGTGTTATCAAAGAAAACACACGAATCTATTTGTTAATTAAAATGTACCTGCATTTCCTAAATCTCGTTCATTTAAATTCGTCCAATCAAAGCACATATTTCTTTGTATATTTTACAATTCATAATAAATCTAAATCTCTGGTGAGTAGAGACCTCAACTGCAACAATAGCTAGCCTGAAACTTAAAAAAAAGACAAGCCCGAAAACTATTTGACTCTGACATCTGTAAGGAAGAATATGTACAAAATCGAAGGACTGGGTCGGGCAAGATGTCAGGTTAGACGTGTTTTTGTAGCTCCGGTTTGGGAAGCTATTTATGGCCGATAATTCTTAGAGGAAAACGTGGAAAGGAAGCTCGACATCATCTGAAGAAGAATCCTCGTCGCCAACAGACAAGAAACTTAAATTTAATACATCTCTGACGGAATTTGAAGCGTTTAGTGAATCACACGAGGCGGTGTCCGTCGTCAATATGGCGGATTCGGCACTTACGGTAGAGTCGGTTTTGCCGAAACTTGAATTGGTCTTGCAAAAATTATCCAATTTGGAATTGAAATTCGACAGTATGGAGCAGTATGTTAAGGCTGTGAATGATAAAGTTAGCAATCTGCAAGTGAAAGTAGAATGTTTTGAGGAGTTTAGAAAAGAGACGGCAAAGTCAATGAAGGAGCTAGAAGACGGAATGAGCTTTGCAAATGATGAAACGGAATCTTTGAAGGAGAAATTGAGGAAAATGGAGGCCGAGTTTAGTCAACTCAGAGATGAAAAGGCATAAATGGAGGTCTACCAGCGACATGAAAACCTGCGGTTTTTCGGAATTAAAGAGGCTTCCACCAGGGACACTGAGGAAGATACAAAGACAGTGTTGCTTGATTTTTTGAAGAACGAACTTCGCATGGACAATGCCGATAGCTTTGAATTCCAGAGGGTCCATCGAATTGGAAAGCGCAGCTCTTCTGAAGGAAAGCCGAGGCAAATCATTGCTAGGTTCCTACGATATCCAGACCGAGAGAGTGTCATGTCCAGAGTGAAGGAATTAAAAGGCAAAGAGTTTGGCATTTCAGCGGATTATCCTAAAGTCATCATTGATCGTAGGAAAAAGAAAATGCATTTATTGAAGAAAGCGAAAGAACAGGGTAAGACCGTTTTTTTTAGTAGGGCAGAACCTGATAAACTGTATATAGATGGTGTTTTAGTATCGTGATCCGTATTACTCCCAATCAAAAGGCCATATAATTTACGAACAATGTGTTGTTAATATTTTGCTTCCAAAGAAACCGGAGCGGTATGTAAATGTCTGTACATGTTATAATGAATGCAAGACCCGTTTTGCTAGTAGCGTCATTAACAGCTTTTGCTGTCGTGTTGTTTTTGTCTTTTACTGTAGTTTTTGGTGTGTTAATTAAGCAGTGGTTTTGTTTGAGGGACGTGCGGGACTCATATGAGCGCTTTCATATTGGCAATATTTCTTCACTCGTTTATCAATCAGTGTTATTTATTGCATTGCTCATCACAGTGTATGAAACGTAATCTTAATTTTAAAATGTTATCGTTGAATGCTCGAGGGATTCGTTCTATCGAAAAAAGAAAGGCGCTTTTTCATTGGTTAGCAAAAGACAAATCCGATATAATATTTTTGCAAGAAACGTACAGCACTCCTGAAGTAGAAAATATATGGAAGTCACAGTGGAGGGGAGATATTTACTTCAGTCATGGTTCGGAACATAGCAGAGGAGTTATGATACTTGTAAAAGAGGGATTTGACTGTGAATTTAAGGTTTGTTGCGAGGATACACAGGGTAGATTCATCATACTTAAAGGCCTTATTCAGGGTCACGAGTTTGTTCTTGCCAATATTTATGCACCAAATAGAATTAATGATCAATGTATTTTCTTTGAAGAAATTCAAACTCATCTTGATGATCTGGAAATAGAAACAAATTGTGAGATAGTTATTGGGGGAGATTTTAATGTGATTCTTGACACTAGTATGGATGGGGTTGGTGGTAAACCTAAACTAAAAGAATCATGCAAAAAGATCGAAAATTTGTGTTCTTCTTTTGACTTGATCGATATATGGAGGATAAGAAATCCAGAAGTCCAACGTTTTACGTGGAGACAGAAGAACCCAATAATACAACGTCGTTTAGATTTTTGGTTAATTACTAGCAGTATACAAGAAGACATAGAAAATGTAGATATCATTCCTGCAATAAGAACAGATCATTCGGCTATTACGATGGATATAAACGGGATTGAGCAAGCAGTGAGGGGTCCATCCTTTTGGAAATTTAACTCCAGTCTCTTAGAGGATGATGAATACATTGCATTGATATTTGAAAAATATGAAAAGTGGCAGGAAGAAGGCAGTGTTTTTCAATACAAAATTCGATACGAAACTATTACTTTTAGTAAAAGGAAGGCAAGAAAAAGAAGGGAAAAATTGTCAGCTTTAGA
>JAEMWC010001899.1:0-37500 GCA_016490735.1 Pachyseris speciosa | reverse complement strand
CATTGAAGATACATACTCGCTTGTAATCACTTTATGCTGTTGAAGAGGGCAAAATAATATAAATTTATTTCCCTCAAATTTTGTTTGCTAAAAAAATATCAAAATGTCACTCATCACCATCAATCACAGCTGTACATAAATGATCACCCCCAAGATGTATTTGAGACTAGTTAACTGAAAGGTAAATAATTTTCTTTTTTTTTTGCCAGTAATCATCAACAGGAAAATTTTTGTAGCCCCTTACCAAATTGATTTTGAGCAGGAAAGGCATCCACAGGAGCAACTCCAGCATAACCATCCTCCAGAGTATTTTTATCAGGAAATGTACCCTTAACACAACATAAACATGTGTAGTCTTGTGTTACATTAACATTGTGCAGTAAAATACAAATACAATCACCAGGGGAAGTCTGTTTATGCATTCAAAGGAATTTTATGGCCTCATGTTGAGGGGAGGGGGATGACTTTCAGGATTGGTGCAAATGTTGGTGGGACTGTGGCATTTCAAAATGGGTCTCATGAAAACTTCAATATAATACACTGGCAAAAATAGACAGAAATTTTTTTTTAATGTCAGCTGCCACATTGCTTTAATTGTAATCCAACTCCACCAATGATTGGTAATCAGCAATTATTACCAGTCAAATGGCCTGCACAATGAAGTATGAAGATGCAGGGATATATTCATAGAATTAGTTATTTGTAGAATTAACAAATGGTTTGGTAAGCATTAAGAGACTATTTAAAAAAACCAGGTTTATTAACATGTGGGCCTTAATTTCATACCTTCTGTTTCTATCATAAGTTGGAGAAGAGAAAATAAGTGATAATCATTTCCTGTTTTGTCTGACATATAAATGAAGGGCTGGGGGCATAAACTGCCTATGTAGAGTTTTAGGTGTTTTTTTGGCATACATTATTTCTTGAAAACGAAAAAGAAATCGGTGAAAAAAAATACGGGACAATGTTTTTCAATCAAAATGCAGCTCACATGCAAAAATTTGGACAAATCCAAGCAGAATAAAAAAACGGCCAAAAATTCCACATAGGCAGTTTATGCCCCCAGCCCTTCAAATATTACCAGCATTTGCTAGTTTCCCAAAAAAATAATTGCAATTAGGTTATACTATCCCCACCTTAGTGTATATTATTCAAGATTCAGATTCCCAGTAAGCAATTGTTAACAATATTCTAAGGAGCTGAAAAGTTCAAATGATAGAGAATCAAATTTTATAGCTGATTACCTGCCAAATGTTCATACGATTCTTTTGGAATTCTGATCCCCATGGGTATTCTTTTTCTGTTTAAAACAATACATGAACTGAAATAACCTTTACATCAAATCTGATTCTTATGTAATATAGAGGTGAGGAAACTTCACCTCTGAGCTGTGGAGAACTACCATCTTGCCGGACAGCAAGGCTCAACACTGGTGTCACATCATTATTTATCTCTACCTTGCAGCTACCTTAAATTGTCTTTACTTTGCATTTAATTACCTACAGCTCAGAAACATGGATAAATAAATCTCATGATTTCTTATTTGACTACTGTTAGCAACAAATTTGAGTGTCACCTTTTAATCCTCCTCTAGCAGCAAATTCCCATTCAGCTTCCGCAGGCAGCCTCTTGCCCATCCATTCACAGTAAGCCTTTGCATCATTGTAACTGATGTGTACAGCAGGATATGACAACTTCTCTTTTATGGATGTACCAGGGCCTGCTGGCTATATTTGGAAAAATATAATCATTACATGGTAATAAGTTTAATTTCTGACTGTGATTCTTCTATCATGTGCAGGGTTCCAGATGAGATTTTAAGGCAGCCAGTGTCAAAAAGGAATTCCATCAGGTCAAATTTCCAGTGCTCCCACCAAACCATTATAAATTTTCTATTCATTTGTCGGGTCATGTAGCTGACCTTGTAGGGCTTTTGACCCGAGACCCCCCTCTTATCTGGAACACTGCATGTGTCCAACAGGTTGAGTTATTTGTGGCATCAAGAAAGTGTGAGTCACTAAACTCCCTTTTGTCTGAGTACAATCACTACTTTGCCTACAGTAGATAGCAATGCTGGAAATACACTGTATACCACTGTTAAAAAATGCATTATTGTTTCGGTTGAGAAAGATGAAGGACAGAGAAGGGGAACTTAATCAAATTTTTGATCCAGAGATCAGGGAGATGGGGTGCTTACTTGTTAGTTGCAGATGAGTGGCTTAACAGGATTACTGCCAAACTCAGAAAACTGTGAACACTAAGAATTGGAATGTTTATTACCCGGGCTGCGCGCGTCTCGCGCGGCGCCCGGGTCTTAAACTACCGACGGTTTTTCTTTTTCGTCGTCGAGTATCATCCACAAAGTGCACTTCCGGCGTTTCTGTGCAAGCGCTAACTATTTTTAACAACAGTGATGCGTGTTGCCACGTATGGGAAAATGTCGATTCATCTTGTGGCTTTTGAAGTATGAACAAACAATATGTTAAGAGAAGTGTCTATGCGAATGTTTGGAAGTTCAACGGCGAGAAGAAAGTTTTTAACATGAGTAAACTTAACGGCAGATGGACTGCCGTGTTTCCCCGTGTCTGCTTCAGTAGACAGCGAGTAGTCTCTAATTTTGGCGACGGATTGTGGGGGCACGTGCGCGCGCGAAGTTGCGAGGAGACGCGACGCGAGGGGAGCGCCAAAAATTAGAGACTACAGACAAAGGGAGTTTGACCTTTCACGGCCGAGTGATTCGAGTGTAAATCTCATATCAACAGCAAGAATGATGCCTGTTGTCACGTATCGGAAAACGTCGATTCACCTTGTGATTTTGAAGTCTGAACAACTAATATGTTAAGACAAGTGTCTATACGAATGTTTGCAAGTTCAACAGCGAGAAGAAAGCTTTTAACATGACCAAAATTTAACTCCAGATGGACTGCCGTGTTCCCGTATCCGCTCCATTGAGATGTACATTTTGTTGAATAACTCAAGTACGGGATATTACACACCTCTGAGACTTTGACAGGTAGTTTATTTACTATTTTGCCACAATATCTCAATTTCTGGACTTTAATTTTTGAATTATAAACGATTATATTTTACAAATGTACTAGCGTCCCTTGAAACTGTCCAGAAACGTTCCTTTCTTGTGTTTCAAATGACCCTGGATTGACGTATTTGTAAACAGTTTCACTCTGCTAATTAATTTTCTACTTACATTTCACCAAGACTCCAGTCACATTTATGCGAAAAAATCCAACATCGTTCGATAAGCGTTTCCTTTCTCAAACAATTATCCATCGAAGCGAAAACAAGTGTGCTTAGTTTTTTTTTTTTTTTGGAATCAATACACTATTTTTATCATCTTGCATAACGATAAACCTCTGTGGCCTAAAGGTCATTGTTCCTGCCTGTGACGCAGCTAACCCGGGTTCGATGTCCTTTAGTGGTATATATCACAGGCTTTATTTTTTTCTGTTTCTCTTTTTCTTGTTCTTTTAGAAATATTTTTTACAAGTGTTATAATTATTGTGCTCAATGGTTGAGCTGTATTTTAGAGGAATATATGTTGATAGGGTTCTAAAGAAATAGACTCCAACACAAGCTAAACACAATGCGTCCGATGTAAGAAAGACAGACTTCCCTCTATTCTTTTGTTTAGCACTAAGTTAGGGATACAATACTGTTTTTTGCAAGCCCGGGTTTAGGCTAATTGTAGCCTCGTGTTGCTCTTCACTTCAACCAATCAGACACACAATCACAACGAACCGCAAGAAGACACCACTAACAACAAACGTAATAGACATTACAGGTTGTAGTTTAGCTACATGTATGTTGTATCTGATTGGTTTTCTTTTAGAACACAATGGACATTCCAGAAATATTTCTACTAAGTGTTCATGGTTTTCTGAGTTTCCCAGTAACAGTAATAGTCGCATCACCTTACTAAAGAGTCAAGCCTGTACAGTTGGATACTAAACTAACCTGTCTCCAGTAGGCCTGTTGTACTGGCAACCACCATGGGGCACCCTAAGAGATTACAAACATAATTCACTGTCCAACTCGATGGCCAGTTCTTACTACCATATCTATGCACTACATACCAGTGGAAGAACTGTGATGCTGTTAACAGAGTAAAGGTTGTTGTCAAGTTTTACTGGCCTGCAAATTATCTTGATATTTATGTTAGAAATGTGTGGATCCAGAATTCACTTCACCTACAAAACTAGCATAGACAGGGTTCTTGTTAAGACCGGTAACTGGTCATTTTCACCCGGCCATTCACGAAAATGTTCCTGGCTTGTTTAGTCATCAATTTACTGAACTGTTTGCTGAATGTTCTTCAGTTTAAAAGTCATTACACTTTGAAAATAAAAAAGTCTTGCTTGGTTAAAGCATCTTCCTTCAAGGAATATTATGAAGATACCTATCAAATGTTATAATTGCTTTGAAAACACATCATTTCATGATCTTTTGAAGAGAACACCCTTGGTTTGAGCTGTTCAGTTGCTGGATCTTTCCTTCACATAGTTCTTGTGGCCAGTGCATTCCTTGTGGAACCAACATGGTGTCCAGTCAGTTACCAGTGCTATTTTCAATGTGTTACCTCCTATGACAGAACTTAACAAGAACCCTAACAGGTCCAGTGCACTACTGTAAACTTTGGATCCATGAAAGTTTTGTCCAGCAACTGCTTGGATACAGAAATTTATTTCTATAGTCAGTAAAGTGTTTAGCATAGTCTTGTGCTGTTTTTGTTTTGTTTTTTATAGACAAGAGCTTACTTACCTAGTTTCAATGGATCCAGCAGCAGCAGTCCACATAGCAGGAAAAATGTAACAAAAGCCAAAAGGCATTGAAACTTTATAATTCTTAACACTTCCTTTTTTTACAAAAAAACTTAACTGCAGTCTAGCAAGTATTTGAAAAAAATATATCAATTCAACTGGATGCAAGATCTTATGACAGACAAACAAACACCGGATTTCAGCACACCATCTCTGCACCAGACCTTGCAAAATGCAATGCGAGGGTCTGTTGTTAGTACCTTTCAAACGAATGCTCTCCCAACAATAAGGCAATATTATAACGCAATGTAAAACTCTATTTGTCGTATAAGTTAACCTAAATATTTTTTTTCCTGCATGTTACTCTATTTTTAGCTTGTGAATTAGTTTCTCCCTTCTATTTCGTCGCTGACTGTTTTTAGTATCCTGTATAGTCTAGGATTATTAAATATGTATGTCTGTCTGTCTGTCTGTCTGTCTGTCTGTATGTATGTATGTATGTATGTATGTATGTATGTATGTATGTATGTATGTATGTAACTAGAATAAGAAAGTCATTCGTATCAACAAGGGTCTTGATACACTAAAAAATTCTCAGAACTTAAGTTAAAAGGAAACTCGGGGCAATTAATGAAGAAAATTGATACATTGAGCCTCAACATTCTTTCACATTAGACGCCTTGCCCAAGGGAATCCCCCCACGAGAAATGAACAATTTACGTGTCATTCCAAAATTAACGTTAACATACCGGGACAGATTGTGTTATTTTTGACCTGACCTCCTTGGGTACGAAATCGTGAAAGGCAAAACTCCATCCAAATCTCTCCGCCTCTGTCTTGAACTTCTTGTCGCGAACAAACTTACGAAAATTCTCATTAGTGACGGGGTATTTGTCGATCACGAACGGTTTTACGCCGACGGTTTTGGTGGATAGTTCCCCTCGCGCAGGGTCTGCAGTCGAACTTCCCATGTGAAATTTACCACCCGACAGTGTAATTTCTGCACTGTAGTCATTACTGTCAGCAGAGGAGACGTTTATACTGATTAAACAGAACAAGAGAACGGTAAATGGACAAAAAGATGAATTCGACGTCATTTTTGACGAGGCTTTTTCAGGCCGAGAAAAACTATCGATAGAAACCTGGGACCGAATATCACCGGTTCGCCCCAATTCGCTCCCAGGCTTTGGGAGAGGCGGCAGCCGAAAAACCCCGGAACACCGAATTTGACGGTGTTGTTTTGTTTTCCCATTTACAGACCATGTAAAAAATAAAATGTAAATATAATTTGTTTACCCACGTAACACGAAAGAGCTTTATAGAGCTCGTTATAAAGTGTACGTGTATGAATTAGAATTAGAATTTAGGAGCGTTTTTGTGGAGGGAGGAAAACCGGAGAACCCAGAGAGAAACAAACAACAAACTCTACCTTCATATGACGGCGGGTCCGGGGAGCGAACCCGGGTCACATTGGTGGGAGGCGAGTGACTTTCCACCATTCCAGCTCCCCCTATGTGATCATAGTCTTGAGAAATTTTCAAATAGTCGCGTGAATATGAATGGACTTAATGCGTGATTCAAATACCGACCATTGCGTCTTGGCGTTACTCGAACACAATCAGGAAGAAAGGCGAAAGAATTCAAAAACTACGTGGAGTCTAGAGGGGGTTGAATAGGTTCGCGGATCGGCGGATTTGGCTAAAAAAAAACTACTCGGATTTCGGATTTTGAGGATTCATTTTGCGGATTGGCGGATTTTGAACGCTCAGCGGATCACGAATTTCTTAAATATTTCAGCGTGGATTATGGATTTTGGTTGGTTTTGAAGTGCGGATCGCGGAACTAAACTTGGCGGTCTGTTAAAATTGTTTTCTGCCTGACTTTAGAACTCTAGATTAAGCAAAGGACACAATTTTCTAGAAAAAAAAAATCCACCTTTGAGCATAAAACAACCCAATTTGCCCATAAGATGCCAAATCGAGCACCACTGACTACCACACCGGCCAAAACCGGCCGCGCAGAACCACCTTCCTTGTACCGCTTATGACGTCATCAATTTTAATGCTTATGGACAACTTTTATATATAGCATGTGTAGGGGGAAGAGATCTTTCAAACCATACCCGAATGAGCACGATTCCGGCAAACAGGCCGGAGAAAACGCGAAGAAACCAAGTGACGTTGAGCCGGAAATTTGAATTGAAAATCTTGTTCCACTTTACCCACCTGCACTTTCTTCCATCTAATCCTTTGATCCTAAAAAGTTTTCCACAAATCTTTTCCCACCGAAAGAAAATGCCAGCAAGAGAAAAAGAAAGCGAGGCAAGAAAAGCGAAAGGTAGAAGGAGAGGGGGCAGTGAAACTTTTCAACCCTGAGCATGACGGAACTTGGAAAGCTAATATTAAACATCAGGGACAAAAGGGCGCGAGGAGTTCCACCAGTAAACAGGGTCTTGGGTGGTTTTGGTTCTCTTTGGCTAGATTCTGGCCAGAAAATGACTCGACGAACTTCAAAAGGTGTTTAATTTTCGGCAAAATGCTTGGTAGTTAAAGGGCTAACACATCTTTGACCTACATGCAATGTAATAGGAATCCAGAAAACTCTAGGACCCCAGGATCTCGGCTTCTGGCCAACTGTCCTCACCAGACCACCACGTGTACCATCGGCACCGTCAACATGGAGGGTCAGGTCATTGAGACAAAGACCGTTGCGTTTTTTTTTTTTTTTTGACCGAGAAGGTGCCAAAGGTGATGACTTCCTTCATAAAAACAAGTTTCGGTGCTGAGTCGATTCCAGCAATTGGAAAAGCGTAGTCAAACTACGCGAGCATATGAGGTTAAAACGGATTAACCTTAGATTTCGCTACACTCTTTTAAACATGGTAACTTGACGTTTCAAGGACCTGCAGGATCCTGTCCTGATTGATTCCAAAAGACCTAATAGGTAACCCAAACACAAAAATGCACGCTGTCCTAATGACATCAGGTTTCCAATGTCACCAGCAAACATTATAACCTTAGAGCGATGGGGACGCGCGCAAGCACGAGGATGTCTTTCCTTTCTTTGTTTCGCGTCTCGCGCACGCGTATAACACTTCGCGACGTGCCTAGTTGGCTTTCTTGTCGCTGCGGATTCGGATTTTTGTAAAGATATCTGCGGATTGGCGGATTTTGCGAAAAATTAGCACGGATCGACGGATTTGCTGACCCCTATTCACCCCCTCCAGTCTACTGTGCCACAGTAGAGCTTGCAAACTTTCCGCAGTCACTTTCGAACACAACAACAACAACAACAATCTTTATTCGTGCCCGGAAATTACACAGTGTAGACAAATACAAGAGATAAAAAATTACAATAGAAAAGAGCACAGCCACTTAGAAATAGCAAAGCTAATCGAGCTAAGTGGCTGGGCCAAGCTAATACACTTACTGAACATAGAGCAATAGACAGGATTACGTTTACACACACACACGTACACACAAATAACAATAGACAAGGGGATGTGTACACACAAGAACTGGAAAATAAAGTACATCAATGAACCAGTCAGTAGTTGGAGATAAGTGATTCTTTTATGCTGATCTTAAAACAAGTACGACTTTTAGATTTTAGTGAGTCTTCAATGGAATTCCAGACTTTAACTCCAGAGAAACGAATGTTAAATTTGCCATAATTGGTTCTCGCTTTGGGCAGATAGTATGAAATCTTACTTGCCAGTCTGGTTTGATATTGATGCACTTTGTTGATACTCATAAAGAAATCGTTAAAAATTAAGGGCAGTCTGTTGGAGTAATAGTCATACATGAATAAAGCACAATACAAGTATAATAAGTCACTTAGTTTAAGTAGTTTTAATTTCCGAAAGAGTGGACTAGAGTGGCAATTATATTCTGAGAATGTTATTATTCTGACGGCTCTTTTTTGCAAGGTGATAAGAGGTAAGAGAGTTGTTTGATATGTAGTCCCCCAGGTTATTAGACTATAAGTCAGGAAAGGATATATAAGTGAGTAATACAGCTGTACAAGGACCACATCGGTCACAGAATACCTTATCTTAGATAGTATGCCAATACATCTCTTAATCTAAGCGAACAGTTGACAGCTTGGAACGTGGTGTCCCACAAGGGAGCATCCTTGGCTCCCTTCTTTTTATCATTTTTATGAATAATTTCTCTTTAGAAAAAGATGATCCCCAGATTAATTAAAATGTTCGCGGATGACTCAACAATATTGGTTGCCGGCAGCACTTTGGAATACGTGAATCAGCGGCTCGATAATTATCTGAAATCCATTTCATCTTGGATAGAAAATAATGCAATGGCTTAAATATTGCCAAAACGGAATCCATGGTCGGCGGATCGATCGATTATATATTACAACTCGATCGCTGTGACAGTTCTATATTAGAGACTAGTTTGCGAATTCTTGGTTTTCACGTGACGTCAGAAAAAACTAAGCTCGGTAGTATGCTTTGTTTTGAAAATAGAACAGTTTGAATTTCGATTCTTTTTTACAATGCGAGAGATCGGATTGCTTCTGAGAAACAGATGTCACATACACGGAAATATCGATTCGCCTTGTGTTTTCGAGTTCTGAATAACCGATATGTTAAGAGAAGTGTCTATGAGAATGTTTTCAAGTTTAACGGGGAGAACAAATTTTTTTGACAGAGCCAAAGTAAACTTCAGATGTTTGCACTGGTTTCCGCCTTTCCGGCCGCCATGTTTAGTTAAACGCTCATAGAGCGTCTTGTTTATTTATTTTTTAGTTGAATTTTTATTTAATTTTCAGATTACAAGAATTGCGCAATAAACTGGAAGCGTCCAGGGTTTACTGCGTGACACACAAGCAAACATTCGCATTCTCCAGAGTGATATTTCTCTAGCTTGCTGCAAAATGTGTGCGCGCGCTTTACAACAACAATGAATTTGTCATTCCACGAGTCGCATAATTGTCTAAACAATTTTTATTATAGCATACTTCTCCTGTGCAATGAATAAGTACGGGGTGCGTATTTTCAATGAAGCGTGAAGCGCGCTAGTTTTTTGACATTTTATTGACAGCTTTTTGACAACTTCCTGTCAGATTTTAAGACATGCACGTGCATTTGATCGGCTGTTTTCCTCTCAAGTTTGCCTTTTGCCTTCAATACAAAGTATTCGTGCAAGCAAATTTTTTGTTAAGTTTTCTTTTATTATTTTTTTTTACATTTCCAAAACTATCGTTTTCGTTTTCCTCCGTGCCGCATTCATATAACGTGTCAAAATTAAGCTTAAATAATTTAAAACATTTTTCAATACTTTGTCATTACCTTTTTATTGGTGAATGGCATAAGGAGTAAGCCATACCAAAACGCAACGTTGAAGTGTCCGATTCGCATTGGTTCTCCTGTATTTCACTGGGTATTACATTTTTCCTTACTTAATTTATCATAAATAATTCACAAGTTTGTTAACACTATTTTATCTAAATTTTGAAGATATACTTTGGTCTGTAGGTCCATATCAGCTTTTTAGCTGCCTTTCAATGACCTACATGACAAATAAAGTACATGTATGTATGTATGTATGTATGTATGTATGTATGTATGTATGTATGTATGTATGTATGTATGTATGTATGTATGTATGTATGTATGTGTGTGTGTGTGTATGTATGTATGGTTGGACCTACAAACGGACGGCCGTACCGTCACATGACAACCTAAATTTCAAAGCAAGATAGCTTTACTAATTTTTCTAATGTATGGGGGTCCACGTGTGCCTTTTCTGTAGATAAATATCTCTTTATATTTCCTTTTGCGCTGAGAGGGGGCACAGTGTTGAAAGTAGATTAGGTCTGTTTTTAGGCAAAACCCTTGCCTGTTTGATTAGCTGACAGACTGACTGACTGACTGTCAGAAAGACAGACAGACTGACAGACAGACTGACTGACTGACTGATTGACTGACAGACAGACAGACAGACAGACTGACTGACTGACAGACAGACAGACAGACAGACAGACTGACAGACTGACTGACTGACTGACTGACTGACAGACAGGCAGACTGACTGACTGACATAATTGTTGAATAGAGAACCAGAGCCAATATCTGTTAAACATTCATTATGTTAAATATTATTCAATAATGAATGATATAATATTGTTCTGCAAAATCCATAACACTCTTTATTTCACTCTTTTGAGTGCTCAAACCAATATTTTGGCATTAACACAACAAGGAACTCTAAACACTATTCTGGAGGAAGAAAAACTGACCATCGGATATGAAATCAAACCATGTGAAAAAAGGCAAAAAAAAACTAACATTACTGCTTGTTAATTTATCTCTTGCTTGTTTGGTGTTCCCTCCCAAGAAAAAAATCCAGAAATACTTGAAGTTTTCACGTTTTTTAGTATTCACCCAGAGAAATTCAAGTCAATGATTTGCCTTTAGTTAGTAAAATTATGTTACTATAATGTTTCGTAGGGGAACTAAGACGATCCACTACCGAAGAATACTCGCAATCGTATAACTGATAATATATTTATTTGATTTCTATGGCGAGTTTTCTTAACTTTCCTTGATCGGGATAACCATGAAACAGTATAACAGGTAAGCAGTAAATCACATGAAACATGTCCAATTCAGATATTGGGTAAAAAACTAAACTACTTAATTAAAGTTGAGGTTTATCTACTATTTGAGTTTCCTGTTGGGTGTGTACAGGCTACCGCAAATTCCTTAACTATGAATTCCTAGCATAGTCCAAAAAACTACGTTAACATATAATAATATCAGATATCCAAATCTCATTCATGGTTGTGATTTCCTTTGATTTCTCTTTATTAACATTGACTAGTTTGAGAATTTTGAGTCCAAGTCTTTGCACTTTTTGAAGCACAGCTGTGTTAAACTGCAAATACAACATAGAATAAAACTTATTACCAGTACTTCCTTTGTCAGTAAGAAAAAAAACTCATTAATAATCCATGAAGGAAATACAAAAGAAATTAATTTTTAAATCAGTGTCTTTATACCGATTTTCTAGGCCAAAATAACCCAAAATCTAAATTTTAGTGTAAGAATGGATAGATGTACAGTAACGTTTTAAGCCGTTCAATAAATTCGCAATTTGTGTTTTATCAAGTCCTGAAACACTTGGCTGCGCCTTGTGTTTTCAACTTGATAAAACACTGACTCCTGCTCATTTATTAAACATTACATAATTTGTTTGCTTATAAATATAATAATAACTACTGAAGGGGTTGGTGGAAAATGGGTGTAAGTAACACGTTTACAAAACATCTGTATACAAAAGTATAACTACCTTAGATTATATTTAAACACCAAATCATCACTAATATATAATATGCTCCGTTCCACTGATCCTCATGACAACATTGCCGATGGATGCATGTAAAACTCACAAATTATTGCTAATCCTCACATTCTATGCTGCCATCACTTATCACCTCAAGACCTAATTGTTCAAGTGTTTTTCCACTGCTATCAAATAGCCAGTCATCCAGTTCTTCTCTTCCAGGATAGCTTGACTGAGCACCATGAGCTGTCACAGTAACTGTTGCAATATTCACTGCTCTAAACACCATTTCTGCAAATGCTAGCTGAGGATAACAGGACATGTAGAATGCTAGAGCACCTATCAGAGCATCACCAGCTCCAGTTGTATCCACAACATCCACTTTCGATGCTTTTATATATGTCATCACTGGCCCTGACAACAATAATTATCGCATATCTACAAATTAAAACATAACTACAGTAGCAACACACACAGGACAATGAGAGATTCAAATGCATAAAAATTGTTGCATATTTCTTTCACTCTCCTTACAACTGTACAAGATTTCAAAACTGCCCCCTACTTCCACTAGCATTTTGTTCTTCCAGAAACAACAATTCTTTTTGATACCCCCTCATTGCTTCCCCTCATAATTTTTAGCAACCTTGAGAAGAACTCTAGGAACTTTCTTGAAGTGTACATTGCAATCCTTAAAGGTACAATGATTCACATTTCTAGAGTTAAGGTAATTCCGCTGAAATTATATTGACAATAGATTTTTGTTCAAACTTTGTCCACTGAATATTTATCATATGAAAACTTCAATACATTGTGCCAGACACAAATAAGCATTTCACATTTGATTTAGACAGAAAGCTGAATCCTTCATACAAATTTTGAACCAAATTTCTTGCCATGGCTACCAAACTGCAAAATAGAAAAGTCCACAGTGTATCTGCTATTTCCTTATTTATTCAATTTTCAACGATATATTAATGGGAATCAGATCAGTCTTCTCTCACACAAAGCTTATCATTTAGTTCATTAAAATGACCTGAAAAAATATGGGCTGCACATGCTTGTTAGTAACCTATAACCATTTTCCAATATTTAAGGATGCCCAATTTGCAATTGTGCAGGAATCACCTTACAAATCTGAATGTGAAAAAGAAGATAATTTTGCCAGATTATCAGTTATTTATAATAATAATAATTATTATTGTCCTTGTTTTAAAAAAAGTGCTTAGATCAAGATACTGTTAGAATGATGTATAATTATTTGATCAATTGATCAAATACTTGATTGATGGACAGATGGACTGATGGACAGACAGACATACGGACAAACAAACAGACAGATGGATGCTAGGATAAGGGACCATAGATGCTGGTAATGTTGAGGAAACATGCACATAGTGTATACAAATTAACTTAGCAATTTAAGAGTTTTATTCATAGTTCATACAAAAATCTTAAATTTGAAGTCATATACTGAGAATCTGAAAAACTATATTTCAAACCCAATATCAATCCTTAGATAAATAAAATAACACATCAATGTGTAAAGTGACAAAACTAAAAACTAATTAAGAGATAGTAGCTCACCTTTGTGTTGTGAATTAACTTCAGAGGAAATAGCCCCCTCTGAACCAAGAGTCAACACAATCTGTGAAGTCCCCCACCGATGAAGTTTAAAAATAACCTTCTTAGCACCTTCAATATCACTGGCAGAAATGTCTGTTAAGCTTTCACCTTCCTCCCTGTTAAGAACTAAAACATCGCAATGCAAATAAACTTCCTGTGGTAGAGATTCTAATTTAGGGGAAGGGTTGAACATAGTCCTGGTGCCTAATTCCTTTCCATATTGCAATGCTGCAGCAGCAATCTTCAGAGGAATGCCCTTGTCACAGACCATGACTGGACTTGACTTGATAATTGTTTCTGCCACTTTTATATCTGCTATAGTGAGGTGTCTGTTTGCTCCAGCAAGGCTGATGAATGCTGGTTCACCAGAATTATTAACAGCTGGAAAAGAAAGAGAGAATTATTCAATACTGTTACTGAAATGGTAGAACTAAAGTTCACCCTTGCAAGCACAAGCTGATTAACATGGGCAAGCAAGTGAGCCATGTGACTAAAGGACCCATTTAATGTTTTAGATGCAAAAATGGTGCACTGAAGAAAGGGGCAAATTCTGTTAGAACTGTGCAACAACCATACAATAAATTAATGTTTGAAGGCAGTGGGCAGAAAGGATGGATGAGCAGGGGGATGCTGGAATAGCAGTTAGGAAGAGGCCATAAGCTGCTGGAATGCTTATGCCAGAATTATCAGGGAGACTCATGGGTACAGAGCAAATCTCCTTGGCCCCCATACAGGTCACCAAAGCACCCAGATAAAAGCAACTTGGGGTTGTATTTCTACAAAAAATCAATCTATCAAATCAAATTTTCCAAAAATCAGAGAAATATGGTTCACGGCTACATTTTTAAAGGGAACCTCCACTCTTATAAAAAATTCACGTTAAATTGTTGGAAATAATTACTACCAGTAGCTACCAAATTTTGTTTTGAAATGTGGATATATCATTTAATGTACAAAAATATTGATATCATTATCACCTATTTTCACTTTCAAATTTCCCGGGCATGATCATTTTGGATTTGACGACAAGTAATGGTTGCAGCTATTGTCAGGAAGCAAATGAAGCAGAAAATCCTTTGTGTTAAACAATAGGGCAACCATTACACATCATCAAATCCAAAATGGCTGCACCCAGGAAATTTAAAAGTGAAAATAGGTAATGATGATATCCATTTTATTATACACTTAAATGTTATATCTCACATTTTAAAACAAAATTTGCCAACAACTTAGTGCCAATTTGTTGTAAGAGTCGAGGTTCCCTTTAAGCATGTTTCACCAAACATGGTTTTGTCATTGTTGCCATATCATTAAAGCGACTGTGTGATTGCATGAAGGTTCAACCAGTTAAAGCCCACGTCAATATTATGCTCTTGATTACTTTACATGTACTACAAAATTGAAGGGGATGAATTTCGCTTGGAAAGGGGAGGTAGGTGTAATATTTTTGGGTGACGGGGAGTGATTAAATAGTGAGGGGTTGGCATGAAGGGAAAAATCGCCAGATTTCAGATCTCCAGAGGTTGGAATCTCTAGGAATGGGTTAACATTAACATTAACACTTAACATTATTTATTTGTTAGGATTTTTATTTTTAGAGATACCACTGCAACGCACATTTCATTTTGACTATTTCATACATACCATAAGTGCACAATAAGAATCGTAAATTTATTCATTAATTTATTTCAATGGATAAATTATGAGACAGATGTAAGGTTAGTTTTAACCCTCATTATGTCTGCATTCTGGGACTCACATTCTTGATATTGGCCTGGTGCTAAGGAATCTTTGATCCTTCCCTACTTTATTGCTTCAATTCATATAAGTGTTGGTTAGCTAATTACTCCATGTTAGGTTGCCATTAGAGATGTTTTCTGTAATTATTTTCACATCTGCTATGGTTTTGCTTTACATCGCTCTGAGTGGTTAGGAAAACTTCCACCACTTTCTCAACCAATGAAAACCAAAACCAAAACCAATTGTATACCTGCCAACTTTTTCCGAGTCAAATGCACAAGATTTTCATCTCCTTTGATGACCGGAATTTCCGAAAACGTTCTGGTGACTTCTGAGGATTTCCCAAAGACTTCCTAATGCTACCAAACATGTCCAAAGATGTTCAGATGACTTCTGAAGCAAGTTCAAGTTTGCTTCCCGTCCCTCAAATGCAAACTCGACATTAAGCGACTTTTTATTGGAACATTTTCTGGGGAATTGAATTGAAGTTTTGTTGTTACTGTGTTAAAGAATATGGTAAGTCATCCAGATTTGTGAGTCAGGTGTGAGAAATTGTGGCCAATGTGTGAGATCAATGTGCTTTTTGCATCTGTTGTGATTGGTCAGAGTAATTGTTTTGATTTTGGTTTCATGACACTCAAATTAAAACCCCTCCAAGACTCCCTGAAATTGAATTATAGTAGGCATTTTAGCATCAGTTTTGCGAAAGAGCTAGGTCTAGCTAGCTCAAACAAACTTCAGTGACAGGACAGTGCGTCCATGGCTCAGTGCACGCTCAGTTTCTGTTGCCTTCTCAATGCCAAACAATTAACATTGTCTCAACCTCTAGGAACCAGAAACAAACCATGTACGTAGATTGGCCTACTGATTGATAAATAAAAGAATTTGATGTTTTTGGAAGGTGTTTTCACTGCAGACCTTATCAAACCGGCAATGATGCACGAATGATGGAGGCCCTAGGCGTATGGCCTTTTCCAGGAGAGGCTACTAAGTGGTGTGCAACGGTTAAATACCAATTATCTTACCTATATTAGTCACACCTGTATCTGCTTCATCAGTCACCGAAATAAAATCGGTGTTAACACCACATTTTTTAAAGTTATGGACCGTATCTTTGCCAAATTGATCGTTTCCAATTTTTGCCACCATTACAGTGTTAGCTCCAAGCTTTTGCGCCATAAAACACTGGTTAGCGGCTTTACCGCCAAATCCCATGTGAAATTTTGTTCCCTTTATTGTTTCGCCGGGTTCTGGAAGACGAGGAACATAACTGATCATGTCAACAAAGCAAGAACCGACGACAACGACAATGTCATCCGCCATATTAAATATTGACAAAAAATACTCAGGGGATACCTCCACAAATCATGTTTTGTCTTGAGAGATTTATCACACGTTACGACTTTGAATTCCCCATTTTGCTAAAATCTTGCAAATTAATGAAAATTTTGATTACAATTGGAAAAAGAATTGAGGAAATCATATTGGTAAACGTAAGATAAGTTTGTTTGGTAGACTACCCTACCCTGGTTAAATTAGAAAACTACAAAGCTGCTGCCCCGTCTTGCGGGCTCAGGTGTACACATGTCGCCATTTTGATGTTTTTCGCTTTTCATCGTCTTTGTCCAATTTCTTCCTGTCTCGGCACTCTTTACGATGAATTTTTGTCCTTGATTACTCGATTTATTACCGTTATAACCATCATAGATATGTAAGACGCTAAAAAAGTAATGGAAATGGTGGCAAACACACTTCATCTCGATCAAATCGGTCGCGTTTCAAAGCGGAGTGCATCTCCGCGAATTCTGACCCACTTTGTTGAGGGATTTGTCATACAAGAAAGCAACTTTCCCTTCACGGTAAGGTACCTGATGGCTAGGGTGAGCTGAGTACGGTAATCTTGTTTTCTCTGCCAGGTGTTCAAAATATTACTGTTTGGTGTCGGTTCTTTGAAGTGATGTACATCTCACCTCAAAGTGTTTTGCCCTCTGTCCATCCGATTTGCTCTGTGATTAATAGTTCAGCACCGTTGAACATTTTGTAATCAATCAACACTTACGCTTAATGACCCAGGTCTAGTCTTGAAACAAATTTTCGTTTATTATTCACAGTCTGTGCTATTAAATTTCAAATGTAAACCGTGGGCTTATTTTCAGGGAGTTAACATTTGAATTTGACTTGTCACTTGAGACATCATGAAACAACTTGAAACACAAGGCTAAACCTTCTTTCCCTGTATTGCATGAATTTTTAGTATCATAATGGTAGTATTTTACACTGTTTACAGTAGTATTTAATAGCTGAATTTTAGTGGTTACATTTTATTATTATTAGTATTTTAGGAGCTTTGAGACTTGTGGATAATGCTCTAAACTATTATTATTATCATCATTATTATTAGTATTATTATTATTATTATTAGTAGTATTATTATTATTATTATTAAACCAGTATCGCAGTGGATTTGGAACCTCTGTCGATTTGGATACCCCGGTCAAGATAGGCTGGCAGATTTGAACCACTGTTCCAGATTCACTAGCAGATTTGGACCCCCTTTTGCCCCCCCCCCCCCCCCCCCCTCCTCTGAAAAGAGGCATTCTATGGAGTAAGGTAATAAAGGTAATAAAATTCCTTTGCAAATTGTTTTTGGAGTTGTTAAAAAATAAATAAAACTATTGAGGTAGTTTTTCTTTTCAAATACTCTTTAACACTAAGTGTAAAACAGAACCTACAACGCTACAACCAGTTGCAAAAATACTTGAGACACTGCACTAAATTTCGACTGAAAAGAGATCACCCACCCCCCTCCCCTTATCAATGTTGTAGGGCCAAATTTTGTCTTCACAGAAATGTGAAGCCAGGCAGAAAATGTGGTCCAGCAAAATTGTTTAGGGGTGGGGGAGGAGGGGATTCTCGCCTGCCGTGTAGTAACTGTCATGGGACAGTTTTAGGAGAAAAGTGTGTTTTTTTTATTGGAAGTGTCTCAATATTTTTGCAACTGGTTGTAATTTGTATCTATAAATTTTGAAAACCAAACTTTCTGAACAATAACTTACAATACTTTCTAGTTTGCATGAGTAATTTAGTCAATAATTACACTGTATTTTATAAACATGTGATAACTGAATTACGTCACGCAAAGTATACAAATTCAAAACATCATGACTGGAAAAGTCAGGTTCTGAAGAAAAAAAATCCTGTGAAGTCGATGTGTAGTCAAGTAAACTTTTATGCAGGGAGCATGAATGTGTTTTTCCAACCAAGAAGTGTTAAAACATGTACTTTAAAAAGTAGCACCTCCTTTGTTAAAGCGCCACCCATTCAAACTATACAAATTCAGTATCCTGGAAAAATAGTAACAACACGAATGAAAGAAAACAAGATTTAAAAATTTCATATACTTTATGAAAGGCCGCAGTGCATGCTTTAAACAACTTTTACAGTTCTCTGTACTTTATGCTGATGGTCAATTATCCCAATCCAAAATCTGATGCTGCCTTGATACTTAATAAGTGAATAACAGCTAAGTAAGCTGTAATGGGCGGTCCAAATCCACGAAGAGGGTCCATATGCGCTAGCGGATTTGGTCCCCCGGGGGTTCATATTCACTAGCCGATTTGGACCTGACTGGGGGATCCAAATTTGCTAGGACACCGGCAAGAAATGATGGACCCTAACAGAGCCTGTGAGCTGCAAAGGCTATTAAATTAACCATAGGATGCTTGCTGCTAAATATTTTGGTGGGTGGGTAGACCTAATTTGGGGAAGTTTTATTTTGAATGGTACATGTGTTGTGTGTTCAGCTGACATTGTAAAGCACGTAATGCAGCTATCAGTGATAAGCTGCAGGGGGGAGACTGGGTATAGGTGGGGGATTTGACCTTGCATTGTTTTTCTGTTCAAATGCCCTACCCTAGGGATGCTATCATTTGTCAAAAGAGTACAAATTCCTAACCCCCCTCCCCCTGTAGAAAAAGGCATTCACCAAAGAAAAATGATAGCAAAAGCTTCAATATGTAGCTTCTTTGTAATAGCAAAAACTGTCCAGAAAAGTAAATTAACTTGTACTACTGAACAAGAGAACAAAACAGGAAAATTCTGGTACAGTTCTCCCCAGGAACAAGATAACTTTTGTTGCTTTCAGTAATTAATGGTCATTATTCATACTTGCATCGACAAGCCTACATTACTACAGCTGTATTAGTTCCTAAAACCTTTTTACTTTTGAACAGTACTGTCAATGTTGCTATGTCCTAAAGTGGTCATGAATCACGTATGGACAAAACCTGAACATGACATATCTGTACTGGCTTTTAGACTTGATTACAAGGTAGTTAAAGTTTTTGTTTTTGAAATCACTGCATTGATACTTTGTGGCTAATCAGTCCATGTGAATAACCATGCATGAAAAAGGCATCTCATAAATCTGTATTTACAAAATGTCCAAGATGGCGTCAGTGGACCCCATGCCACTAACAGTTAAAGTCAAATGTCGCGACCAATGGGACTCAACGAATGATCCAAAGCCCCTACCAGTGGCAAACTTCTTCTGACAAAGCCCCAACCTGTGCATGGCCTCCCCCTCCCCCTCCCCCTCCCCCTCCTGCCCCTCTGTGGCTTAACTTTGATAGGTGCATAAGAAGTTACTCAACAAATTGAATTTTGTATGCACGAGTTCTGTCTTTGTGTCTTGAAGTGACTGGGAGCATAGATCATTTTTCAGCAAGAAATGTGATCATTTGAATTTTGTAAGCCTTTCAGATTTTGTATCTATGGAATCATTTTAACAATCTAATTCTGTTGCTCTTTTTATTGGTTGGTTGGTTTGTTTGTGTCTTCTTTTTTTTCCCATACAAAACTACATTAACCACTCATTTCCAAAATAGCAGATTTTATTGGCATTGCATGCATACTTTCCTCAAGGTATGGAATTATATGACAATGTCCATACGGTATATGAGCGTAGGGTTACCCATCGTTGTTTGTTTGCTTTTGTGTCTGTGCCTACTGTATTATGTACACTTTAGTAGATGCAGAATCAAACATGAGAAATGAAAGCAGTATTCAACGTGGCCATCATTCACTATAGTGCAGTGGTTAGAACATCAAACATCATGATACCGTGTGTAAGACTTTCCGTTGGAAGTTGAAGGGTTGATACACTGTCACTTTTTATTTCTTAGAAGGAACTTTTCCCAACATTGTCTTTCTCTTGTTAGATGTATAAAAAAAAGACAGCTGGGAAAACCTGTACTTCTATCCAGGGTGGATGGGAATTAGATGAGCATCTAATTTCTCCTTACTATATCAAACACACAAGTCATGAGAATATAGTAAATGATTACCAGAGATGAAGCAAAACTATGCTTCAACTGTATTCTTGTTTGTTTGATTTCAGTCAGGAGATGATGAAGAAGAATTGAACCAAGACCTCAATGGAAATCAAAATTATGACAATGGGGAGCTGGAGATGGAAGTTGGGTTTGATGGTAAGTTTAAAAATTAATTACATTTACCTCTGTTTGCAAAGGATTTCCGTTATTTTCATTCAATGACGGAGATAATAATTTATACAGTAGCAGTGCTATAGTGTTCTGCTATGTGGTAAATAAGTAAGTAAGTAGACCTTTATTAAACATGATAAAGAGTAAGCTGAGAGCTTGTGGGGTTGTGTAAATAAAAAGGCATAAGATTAAAAAGAAGTAACCATAATTAAGTATAAAAGTTGTGTGCTACTATGTAAATAATATGTACACACGGGTTTCAATAAGTTTTAAAATAGCTGTCTGAGCTTTCTAAGAGTAGGCGGTGACCTGATGAATTTTTTTAAAATGTGGACAAAGTAGGTGGCGGTTAGAGGTAAATTCTGACAAAGTGGGCAGTGATTTTCGCTGGTTGCCGGCTTCTAATGAAACCCCTGTGTACAATACCACTATATAGGATTTACTACTATGTACAATAACAATAAAAACATCAACTATATACAATATTGTACTAGGCCAAAAATAATAATAGAGAAAGTCCATGCCAGAGTTGCGTATAGATGCCCAAGTTGCTAAAAAACAAAATTATTTAAAATGTTCAGCATGTCTTAATTTATCCTTAGATTACAAGGTCTGATAGCAGAGGCATCTCTGGATGTCATTTTTCTCCACAATACCATGCCTCTGTAAGCTAAGATGAAGCAAACCTCTGGATGTGCATAGGTCCAAGCTGTACTATTCTTTTGTTAGATGGAAGATAAACATCTTCTGATGTCATCAAAATTTATTACCAAGCAATTGATATTGACCCATCCCCTGGGGATATCTTCTTTATCAAATGCTTGGCATATGTCTGAGAATGTAGACATATTTATCACATCAATTTAAAATAAATTGTGTTACTTGTAAGCTAATTGTTTTGGAAAAGTTGGTCATTGTTCATTGTGGTAGGTAATATAATAACATACGCCATTGTTTTTCACAATGTTGAGAGGATACAATCTTATGTCTTGCACTTACATCTCAAGTCACCACATTGTGAGACAAATGATAATAGTCATGTTATTACAAAGTACATGCAGTTATTGGTTTTGTCCATTGATTCCCAACAGAAAGCCCTTCAAGTAATGATGAAGGTCTCAATGAAGTATTCTTAGAAGATTCCAGCATGGGACACTGTGAACAGTGTGGCCGCCTTACAGAAGCCCATCACCACAGAGGCCCCAAGAGGTTCTGTTCAACATCTTGTGCAAGACGATACAGTGTAAGCTGTTCACGTAAGATGGTAGCTTTTCATGCTCGTACTGGCAGGGGTGGACGGCACTCCAGCGCTAACCAACTAGCTTCAGATAGAAAGTCATCTTATAACGTGCCCATGGTGAGTTCGCTACTTTTTGTCGCCCTCAAAACCACTCACCACCCCAGCCAGTCCCTCTCTCCCTCACCACCCTCCCCTCCTCACAGTCAAAATCAATTGCCATCCACCCAATGTTAATGTCAGTCACTCATCACCCACCAACCCATTACTCCGACCATCTCTCACTACCCCCTTCACCTTAATCCCAAAATGGCTCACCACCCACCCCACCTTCCTCCCTCCCCAATCCACTGCCAAGAGCAGTCACCACCCAAGCTTGCTGCACATTTCACTCACAATCATTCACGACTAACCCCACCTTACTCTCAAAGTCAATCACCATCTTCTTTCTCACTCACCTCCCACTCAAAATAGTGCCAGAAATGCAACAAGTCTATGGGATGATATTTGTTGACATGTTTGGCTTCATTTTCATACATTTGCATAAACAAATAACTGCACACTGGGCATGGGCTGGGCGTACTTAGTATGCACTGAGAATTTGAGCATGACATGTGGAATCTTTTCAGAGAAAAGGTTGTTTAAAATGTCAAAAGTTTGCAAAGAATGTGTGGCTGGGTGGTAACTCTTGCTGATGAGCCATATATTCTTCCTAAAATAATTTGAGCAGATTTCTCTGAAAATGTTCAACATATTGGACTAACATTGATACTGATTGTGAATAGTGATGTGCATGTTTAGTTTATGGTGTCCACCAATTATTCACATTGTATTGTTATATACTGTACATGTATGTGCTGATGCAGCAAAAAGTTAACAGCGATGTGAGAAAAGGTTCTCCTATTTGCACCATCTTTTGAAGCACCAAATGTAAAATTTATTTGCTGAAGCAACATGGTCGTTTTTTAATTCATCCTTTGGACTTGTATAAAACTCTGTTCTCAGCTGTTCTTGATGTCACTGTTTTTAGGAACCTTCATTTTTGCTTGGCAACACTAGCCTAACAGTCGCTCATTTTAATAATCGTCCATTTTGGAGGCATATTTGAAACTCTCCATTTTCAGAAATAAAATCTCCATTTTTCCATGATTTTATCATGGACAGGGACTGAGAAAAAATGGCAAGTCCTATAACAGTTAACCATATGGCTAAAGGTTGGCTTTCACTGCTTGATGTCTCCTTTGTTGTGTTGACAGTATTATGATCAGCAGCCTGGGCCATACATGGTGGATGCTTCAATTCAAGTGAATGAGTTCGGTGAGTTGAAGAGTCTCTTAATTATCATTAAAAAGGTAATACAGAGAAACCGTTCTGTTACTGGTCTTTTTCATCAAATAAAGCCATTTACCTAGCATGTTCAGTTTACAGCCAAGCGTGTTTGGAATTGTCATCCTCTATGACACAATAATTATATTAACTGACTTATAATAATTATGTGCAAGTAGGTTGTCGTTTTGCTTTTAGCAGTTTTTGCTCACGGAACACCTAGGAAATAAGCAAAATGCAAGTGATAAAGTACCGGCAAAAGAAAAAATAAGAGTAATAAAGAGGCATCACAGTGTAGAAGGCAAGCCTTTTAAGCATGTAATGGTAGCAGAATGTTCAGGAAGGAATAATCTCTGATGTCTTTTTTTTTTTTCGTGCATAACGTTTTGCATTTCGTAGCTCAATCATCTTAATTTTCTGGATCAAGAGAACTCTTAGCACTCAACCTTGTACATTTGTTTACCTTACTGAACATATTGGATGTGAACTTTTGCTGCGCATGTTAGTTCGAACCATCTTTAAGAATGCTTTTTGGTAATCTCCAGTTGCTTTCGCATGTCCACAAATGTGATTTTCATATCAGTGCCAGAAGCATTCGACTCTTCAGTGGTATCTATCAGCTGATCTTCGGAACTTTTGCAAACTTATCAGTGGAAACACTTGAAAGGCTTCTTGTAGGTCGCGGGAATGTCTTGATCAGAGTTTGGTATCTCCTCTTTTTATCAAATGGACATCAAACACAGACATCCAGTGATAATTATTTTTCAAAAGGAAAACATACTGAAATCAGTTTTAAGTGATTTTTTTAGAACACAAGAAAGAGCAAGGAAATAGTTAACATCACTTCTTTCCAGTTTCAGAAATTTGGCTGACTTAATAATTACACCTTTTGCTGGTCATTACCAGAAAATATACTTTCAATAACACAGCTTTCAGGTTCATAGTAAACGTCAAACTGCATTCATTTGAAAAATACATTTTTTTGCATATTCATAAACATACATTAACACGTTTTGACAACCATTTACACTACACTATAGTACTAATATACAAACATTAACGCATTTCTTAGTTCAATAAGGAGAATTAAATTTCAATAACGCAAAAGGATTTTTCACACAAAATCGGGGTAGAATAAAACTTGAAATGTGAACCTCTTTCCATTCAGATAATGTTTTAATTGTACAGTACTGTGTGAAGTTCTTACTATAACCGCCCACAAATGCTCTCAGTGGCACCTTTTTATGCAAACATATTTGCCACTGTACTTAAATGGTGAAGAAATCCAGAGTTAATGACATTTTTTCTGAACTTTGATAGTGCAAACATTTCATAGTGACATGAAAGACATGCACTACACCTTTCGCTGGTCATTACCAGAAAGTGTACACCTTTCAATAAGCAGGTACAGCTGTATCAGGTTCATTATCGACAAAATACATTGTTTGTAATTTGTTGTTTTCAAATTTACTAAGCATGTTTTAATATTCATAAACACACATTAACACCTATAGGCAACCATATACACTAATATACCAACATTAACGCCGTTTTGTTTGTTCAATAAGGAGAACAAAATCTCAATAACAATTGCTACATACTCAATTGTACATACTCCCAGTGCACAGCAGGACCCTACACTGTCCACTTGTACTGTTACCATGGGTGAGAGAAACCAGAGAAATAGCATTCCATTAGAGCACCGGGAGCGAATTGTCAGTGCCTTTGAAGATCCACTCGAAGATTACATTTTGGTGGCTGACACATTAGGAGTGAACAGATCTACTGCAAGAAGCATTGTGGCGCGATACCTCAGAGAAGGAAGAATTGGAGGAAGACCGCGTGGTGGTCGCAACAATGTCCGCGTTGATGACGACATGAAGCAATGCTTAAGCGAAATCATCAATGGAAACTATCTCCTGACTCTGGCGCAAATGAACGGTGAGCTTCGAAGGCGTCTCCCAGGAAAACCGCAAGTCCACGAACGGACAGTGGCGAGGGCGCTAGATGGGATACTTTTGCGCGTCAAGTTAGGCAGACCAGTCCCGGCTGAACGAAACAGGCCAGATGTGATACAGAGGCGTATCGAATATGCCAACTGGTTCCTGGTCAGTGGTGTTGCGAATCACTGTGTTTTTGTAGATGAATGCGGGTACAATATCTGGACAGCCAGAAACCATGGACGAGCGAGCAGGGGCGAGAGAGCTTACAGACAAGTGTGCGGACAGCGTGGACGAAATGTTACTGTAACTATGGCAGTCTCACCGATCAAAGGTCTCGTCTTCCACTCGGCAATAGTTGGGGGAATCAACGCTTGGAGATTTAGTGAGTTTTTGCACCAGACTAGGCAACGTCTAAATCCTGACGAGCACGTGATTTTTATTTATGACGGAGCTCCCTCGCACCGTAATCGTGATCCCCCTGGCGCCAACACAGAGTTGAGAATGTTACCACCATACAGCCCATTTCTAAATATAGTGGAGCAGGCAGTGATAGCGCTTAAGGCAGCTATTAAAGCAGATATTTCTCGCCCAGAAATTCAGGCCCAGATGAACGACCGAGAAGAGGCAAGGCGTCAAGGAGTTCCATTAGGCGATTGCCGACAGCAGTTGCTGTTGAGAGCATGCCACCGAAACGTCGACACTATAACCGCCCACAAATGTTCTCAGTGGTATCGTTTTATGCAAGCATATTTGCCACTGTGCTTAAATGGCGAAGAAATCCAGGGATAAAGACAATTTTTTTTCCTTTACTTTGATAGGGAAAACATTTTTAGTGACATGAAAGACATGTACTTAGTAGATGTGTTTGTAGCGTCACACATTAAAAGTTTTGCGTTATTGAAATTTTATTCCCCTTATTGAATTAAAAAACGGCGTTAACTTTTTTATGTTATCACTATAGAATCCCCCATATTGTAAATGGTTGCCTATACGTGTTAATTGTATGTTTATCATGATGAATATTCAAAAATGCTCAATGAATTTAAAACAACGAAAATGAATGACCATTCTCATTTGTGGGCGGTTATAGTGCCCACGTTTCGCTGGCATGCTCTAACCAGTAAGAACTTCACACAGTACTGTACAATTAAAACATTCACATCTGAATGGAAAGGTTCGCATTTCAAGTTTTACTTTCCCCCGATTTTGTGAAAAACCTAGTTATTGAAATTTCATTATTCTTATTGGACTAAAAAGCGGCGTTAATGTTTGTATATTACCACTATAGAATGTCCCATAGTGTAAATGCTTGTCTTTCGTGTTAATGTATGTTTATGAATGTGAAAAATGTTTTTAAAATGTATTCGAAAAGAACGAAAATGAATGACGATTCGTTCAAATGAATGTAAATTGACGTTAATGAACCTGATACCTGCGTTATTGAAAGTATATTTCCTGGTAATGACCAGCAAAAGGTGTATTTTTCTCGATTCCATTTAGCATTTCAGATGTTAACTGTGTGTAGTAATTGTTAAGATAGTGTTTCATATCATATCAATTAGTATTCTTGCAGCCTGTTAGTTAGTGTCTTGTGTTTTCGTTTAAAACTTTCGTTTGGAGTTGTTATTTTATCATCTTTTGCATGTATAGTAATTACGTTGTTTTTCGTGTCTATCAACTTATATTAAGCTCTCTTATTCTCCCAGCTGCGTTACGCGTAGTTTACCGTCTAAGTTCAGTTGCCGAGAGCAGTTCATCCAGTTATCGCCGCTTCGCTAGTGAGCAGTTTCTTACTGACTTATGTCAGTAGCCATAACAATGCAAGTATTCATTTATCGTCGTTTCCAGTATCCTGTATGTCCAACATTGTTCCCAGGGTCACTCGTACGTCCTCATCCGTTATAACTTCAGTATTATTACGTTTATTTAACAGTTTCAACCCACATTCAATATTCATAACAAATATAGTATTTGCCGCGGTGTTGAAAACGTTACACATCGTCGCTTGGTAACCAAGATCAATTATCCCATCGTATTTTTTAAGGTGATATATTATAGTTTTTTCCGGACATAGTATGTACTTTACATCATGTTATTTCAAAGTGCAGGTTCGAGAAACAACGATTTAACAAAACTCTCCGGTGATACATTTCTTTCAGTCAAGGTGTTTGTTCTTTCATGTACTCGCAAATTAGGGTCAAAGAAGGCCGTCGATCACTTTGATCATTTGGAAAAACAACCAACCCCTGTTTCAATCGAGCGTACATGCGCGATAGCCTCATTCACCTGGATATACCGTAGTTGTTTCCAGCTGACCGTGATTGTCCCATTCGTGCGCGTGATTAGCACATGTTATCATCGCTGAAGCCACCAGGTGAAAAGTCAAGTTAAACAGTTAGAGTAGCCAGGTTCTCAGATATTTGGGGCGAGCGCGCGAAGAAAATTTCGCGGGGCTGTCCCCTCACCCTGTTCCGCTTCCCCTGTCCCCATCCCCCGCGCCATTTTCTTCCCTCGTTCTTCGCTCGCTTCGCTCTTCGCTCTTCGCTCTTCGCTCTTCGCTCTTCGCTCTTCGCTCTTCGCTCTTCGCTCTTCGCTCTTCGCTCTTCGCTCTTCGCTCTTCGCTCTTCGCTCTTCGCTCGTCGCTCTTCGCTCTTCGCTCTTCGTTCGCCCCAAATATCTGAGAACCTGGAACAGGCTATGTTTAGAGCAAGAATTGTATGGCTTTTCTGTTGACCACTTAAGGCGATCGGGCCGCTTCTGTTGACTCAGTCTGGTTTTCATATGATCGTCTGTTGTACAATCCGAGATCACTGACCACAGCACCGGGAAACGTCTTTTGGATAAGTGCGCAGCACTCGTAAAACGGATCCATTTCTTATTAAGACAGTAAAATACGTCGATTCTGAAAATGCTCAAAATGTTTCCTTTTAAAAAATAATCACTGGCGCGAGTTTTTTCCAAGCGACCGTTGGTCCGGCGTCATGCTGGCTCTTGGTTCTCTCAGTATTGCTTTACTAGCATCCTGAGACGATCGAAAACCAACTGATTAGGAAGGTTATTTGTTTTTTTTTTCTTTTTTTTTTTTTTTTTTTTTTTTTTGTTGATGTTCAGCGAGATTAGTTTTATGATAGTTCGCTGTATCGGTTTCCACTGTTGGTTGCCTTCATGGCTTTGCCTGGGCTTTGCGACAGAACTGTTTTGTGGAGGCGTGACCACTTCTAAACGGGCGGCATCTTTTGTCCACTTCTACCCACCACTGTGCTAAGTTTCAAACATGCATGTGTCAGTAAATAAATTAGCTTTAGGTGCCTCTGTCTGTGTTTGATAACAAGGAAGAAAGAAGCCATTATGCTTGTGATTTAGTTATTTATACCCGAGTAACTAGGTGATTCGACGCAGTTAAGACCGAAGAAGAGCACCTGCAAACTTTTTAAAATGATCTCCAACAGTTGCGGTTATGAAAAGAAAAATGAAGCAATCTTCACTGAACCTACGGACACCAGACTACACTGATAGATGTCTGCAGTGTGGTCGATTTCTTAAATGCGTTTACCAAAATTATGATTTTCAGCCGTAATAGTGGTACTTGCTACAATTTTGTTAGCCCGTATTTTGGTTATTTGAATCTACTTTTATGCGTTTCCAAGACACTGTAACCACACTGGTTGGTATGCCAATGTTGATTACGACTGAGGCTCATTGATATGATAAAACAGCCCTCCAGCCTCTGTTACTGCATTGTATCAAGGCAGGTGTGGATTCGCGCGAGCAGACCATCGATTGTGGTTCCTTAGGACCGAAGGGTTTAAGACATGGGAAACGACGTTTCTAGTCGAAAAGATAAAGCGCCTCGAAATATTCCTGATGGCGAGGCAGTGAAAGGCGATCAAACAGGTAGTTTTGTCGTTGTTTAGCGTTCATTATTCCGTTTGTTTGTGTAGCAATTTTCACCGTTTAGATAGCAGTTCATACGAGTGTTTTCGAAGCTAACGGCTTACCAATTCTCTCCTTTATGGGGAGTTGTGGTGTCTATTAACGGCAAACAGCCGCTTGGTTCATTTGACAAAATTTCGTCCTGCTGTTCTTGGAGATTCCATTTAATTAGCCTCTTGGGTTCAGTCTTGTGTCATCTTATCCGGAAACAAGATGTGGTACTTCGTACTCGTGGTGCAATTTTATACTGTACTTTCTGCCGGGCGAATTCTTTCTCAAGACACATCCTACGAAGCAGTTGTAGTTGAATTTCACTCTCAATTAGGAGTTGGCATTTAATCATGAACGTGCCTGATCAGGTGTAAATTACAAGTAGTCCTTGTCATCAACATAGACTCTAAGAACAGGAACATAAATAAGCATTAAAGAGAATTTTTTCCAATTGTATAATTTCTCTTCCCCGTTTTACGCAGTTTTTTTAGTAAATCTTGTTATCAAGGCGGCTTCCTTCGTTTAAAAAATGATTGTAAAACCATTTCCACGAGCTTCTTTATTTGGCCATCCCGCATTATTTTTCGGGAAATACTACTTTACTACTAAAGCTTTTGAAAAACATGACTCAAGTTTTTATTGCATCATTATGCAAATTTTTAGCTCTTCAATTTTTTTTTCATGGAAATGAAAATTATTGTGTGAAACCACTAGAAAAATACAGCTCTGCTGATCATTTCACAAGTTTGTTTAGTCTGTCTCAGTTCCTTTGTCTTAGATCCTTTACTAAGAAACAAAGGAAAATAGCCCTCAAACTGTTTTACAGAATTTCAAACAGTGAAGGCAAATTTATTTCACGAGAGTTACGCAAGGGCATACCATTTTCTCCCATAAAACCTCCTTTAAAAGTCAGAAGCTCTTTTCTCTTTTATTTTGAAATCCTTCGAGAACTTCCGATGAATATATGACCTGGTTATGCAATATTTGCCTGCTTGCTATGGGATTATTTTCCTGTTGTTAGTTTTTTTTCACGCGGGTTAAGCACGCTGTGGAATAACATGTTTGAAGGAGTAAAATGGAGCGTCAAGTAAGATCAAATCTGGTCGCTCTAAAGAAATACGTATAAAGTTACCTTCCGCATTGAGAAACGCGCTTAATTTGTATTAAAATAATTGTTTTTCTCATGCATAGGCCTTTTTCATAAAGTGGCGAACGATTTTGATTATTCTTTTGTATGTATGGTAATTAGCCTTACTAACCTCGCTTTGACGCAAAAATTCTATTGAATTTTGTACATGCTAACGAGGCTAGTAAGGCTAATTATCATAGAAATGAAAAAATAATTTGTCAGGTGCCGTCCTGAAAAGGGTCTGTAGGCTAGGTTGTTGTTCTCAAAGATTATGGTCATCTTTATTCACCCACTAAGTGTCCAATTTGTAAACTACCCTGTAGAAGGACAGTGGACCTTAATTGCTGGCCTCCGAATAGGTTCACTTTGGTCCTGTAGACAAGGGGTTAAACAGGAAACCAGACGCTTTTATTTTAGGTATATTAAACTGATGCACCCTGAAGAAGGCAGTATTGCCGAAACGTCGGTTTAATATACCTAAAATAAGATGGTTTTACAATTTTCGAATTAACATTAAGTAAGTACGCTGCGCAGGATTTTCAATCTTTATTACACAAGTTAAACAGGAAACCACTGACCTTGGGGGGCTTTACTAGTAAAGGGCTAGCAGGCATCCCCGCATTGTCAGGTGTCCGTGTTCGTGTTAATCCTATGTTGTAATTTAAAGTTTAGGTGTAAGTCCCCCCCCGGGATGAGCTTATTTAGCTCTTGGGGCGAACATGCAAATTCATCAGTATGTTTAATTAAAAAAAACCATTTTCAGTTTAGCCAACAATCATATCTAAGCATTTTGTGCTGATGACTGTAAATAGAGGGCTTGCATCCAGACTAGAAAAGTATTAATTTATTTACTTGAAATAAACCACTTATAAACACATTTGGAGGCCAACTGATTGCCTTAAGCTACGGCCTAAGTTAGGCTTTAAATAATCGGCCCTACATGTTTTAATATTGGTTGGTTAAAGGGACATTTACACAGGGGCTTTCCCGTTTTTAGGTCAATATGAAAATAAAACTTGAACATGACATACTCCTGCAAAACTAAGAGTAAGTTACCAAATGAACTATTGCGGGGAGGTGTTTTGCTAACCCCTTGTCTACAGAACTTGAAAAAATGTTTTCAAGTTTCAATCCATTTGCACCCTTGTCGTCAGTCACAATTAACAGAGAAAACTTAAGTAGCTTCAGCTCTTTGGCAACACAACTGGACTATTAATGTTGGTTTTCTTCGATGCGGAGACGTTCTAGTTTGTTGAAGGGATGCTGAAATAGCGTGACAGCGCCCTTAAGGCCGTGGTAAAAGTCGTTCGCTGCGTTTGAACACCGTATTGATTGGGAGTCAGTCGTTGGCAGTCGGAACAGCAACATTCAATGTTGAATACTCTGCTTGTTATATTTATTCAGACACAGTCCACCCACTCAACTTTGACTGGACGCGCAGTGAAGTGGAACCACTGTGGCTGTATGAACACGTCAAAGCCGCTAAATGGAATGTACAGGAGGTTGCTGCCTTCGTGAAGTGAGTAACTCACCTGCCTTTTTGTTTTTACTTTCAGTAACTGTTAATCACAAATTGCAAAGATGTAAGCTAAGGTAAAACGAACTTGTCTACCTTCGCCCAGACCTTACCAGCTGCATGCATAGAATAGCTTTCAATATGCGGCTCTGTGACCGCTAGTTATGTTCGCTTTCCAAACTCACCACTATAAATCAAATGCCAACACTTTAGATAAAATCAATTTTGGTTTGTCAAATGATCGATTCAAAGCTCCTTTCACTTATATTTGAAAACGGCGGGAAATATAGTTGTGCATACCGCCAAGTTCTACGCCTCTGATTTTGGCTGTTCGGGAACGTGACGGAAAAACATCGCGGGAAAACTTTGTGTACTTCACAAAACATACACATTGTAGACAGCAATATGTTACTCTGTGGGCAAACTATAGTTATTAACTTTATTACGTGGTATGCCTGACTGGCAGACCACGTTATAAATTCGGTTCGTTTTCTCTACAAATCGACACTTTTTTTTAATTTTTTTAATTTTTTGCATTGGCCTTAGCTGCTACAATGTAGGCACAGTCAGTTCGAAACCAAAAGATTTTCCACGCACCACTCTGACTCTTGCCATTACTTCAGTAAGTTTTAATTTTGAATATCCAAAAGCATGGCTTCAATGGTTATTTAAGAATGCCGTTTCACCGCAAAATATGGGAATTTCAAGCTTCTTTTCGGTTATAGAGCAAAGCAGTGAATCAACTATTCAGGTCAAATTTGCATACCGAGTGCGTATCAAATCAGCTTTGCTTGAGTGCGTTCCAGTAAATCACAACCAGTCAAGTGTATCTTGCGTTTTAGCCCTTTAAAACGCATGGAAGTTCATGTGAGAAATTTACAGTGCATTCAAATATGTTGCGAACCGGTCAAAGACGCGACTGTGTATTCCCGGGGATACCTTATACCCAAAAATTCATCGTGTTGATTGAAAACTATAAGTATAATTCGTGTATCAATACTACAATCAAAGGGCAGCTGGAGCAGTTAATGTGATCATCTCAGTTCGTGACATGACCGCTCACGCTAAGAGTCAGAATTCAACGGATAGCTATCCGAACGGCAGAAACTAATCTTTCCATCAAATAGTGCATACCACGTAAACGCCAACAGGCGTCTTGTTTTATCTTGTCCTGTGCCGTTTGTATGGTGTTCAAGGATTGGTTAGTAAAATGAGCTGCGTTTGTATTTCCAGATCCCTGAACGGTTGCTCCGAGTACGCAGACTCATTCGTGTCGCAGGAAATTGACGGACAAGCGCTGATGCTTCTCAGAGAGGAACACATGGTGGTCGCCATGCACATGAAGCTCGGCCCTGCTCTGAAAATTGTCGCCAACGTGAACGCCATGAAGAGAGAAGCTCTTAAGGAGCATCAGTAGTTAGTTAAATCTTCACCTACTCACATAGCCATGTAGAGAATAAGAAACCTTACCACACGAGAAAGTACTGCTCAGTAGCTTTCGTATGAGTTGTCAGACTTAAAATTTCACCCACAGATTCACTACTTGTACAGCATAATAAACTGTCACACTTTAGGATTTCGTACACAGACATAAAAACTACTTTGTACACCGACAAAAGTACCTCGGACAGCGTTTAACAGCGCCACAGATGAGCACCGGTCAGTAGCTTTGTTTGTCTTGGTCACTCATGGATTTAATGCACAAACTCAAACCTTAGAACCGTATCATAATCATAATCATAATCATAATAATAATAATAATAATAATAAATATAAAACTTAAAACACACTAACAGATTTTATTGACAGACTTAAAATCTAGAACCACTTTACATGGCTCGAAAAAGGAAAGGAGGATATCCCAAAAAAAAAAACGAAAACTTGTTATTTAACTGAAAAATTATGAGAAATGAAATAGCCGGTGGTTGGAATATCAAGGCCGTTAGTTCTTCGAGTTTGTTATTAGATTGAAATTTTTTAGGGCCCTATCGCTTGTAAAACGGACTTTGTAGTAATGTGTGTTGCTATGTATATCTCGTTTGTTATCATGTTGATAAATGTTGAATACTGATGCTACAAGCAAAGCTAACAGAAGGTGCTATAAATTAATTTGAAGAAAAAATGCGAAACATTTATAAAAGAGGTATTTTATTTCCTGTTATTTATGAAGAAACAAATCTGGACTTTTCTCCTAAGAGTTAGCGATTTGAATGTCAGAACTTACGGATTGTAATTCAGTTAAGAAATTAACTTGTTTGAAAAGTGTCAGTCAGTTTCATGGACTGAGAAAATTTCTCGCCACGTTTCAGTAAAGCTGTAGATATGTATATGAGATATAGCTTGGGGAAAGATCCTTAAGTTAGCTAGTTCCCAAACCAAATTGCCAGTTGGTGTTTTTTCGTTCGTATTTCTCTCCTTTGCCTCGTTAAATATATCATCTGGAAAATAATTTTTGGACTCCTTGCAATGTTCTTTAACCATAGAGTATTAAAAATGTTTAAAAAGTTTCAAAATGTCTTCCCTTAATTACTGTTATTTTTACCTCTATTAAGCGGTCACCTCTGCGGTCGCGGTCACTCTTTTATCAAGTCCCAGCGAGATGTTTCTATAGTCTTGACTTCTTTGTCACTTTACCCTAACGACTATATGTATGTCTTTTTCTTACGACCTACAATACTGACTGTAGCATCTTGGCGTTACTGTTTCATAAGTCCGTTTTTATGTGTTCTCCATTGTCGAACCATTTTATTGTTGCAGTTTTTTTAAACCGATTAACTTATTTTGTGAGCGTTTTGGCTCATGAGCTGTACATGAAGTGATCAAATGTGATCTAAAATGGCGCTTTTGTGTTTGACCTGTATTCTGTGGCCACTTGCCCATTCCTTGGGGATGACCGTTTAATACAGGTTCTACATTGCCTTTACACAAAATGTTCCATATTAAAAGGGCCTGTCCTTCCTTCATAACACACCTGTTCGTCCACCAGCATTTGTTCGTTTCACCATTATTATCTGCGTCTCTAGAGATTGGCTGCAAACCACCTATATCAAGGAAAATTGAGATTTAACAAGACTGAAGATTTCCATATTAAGACCCAACAAACTAACAACGATGTATTACCGCCTGGCAAGAAAATTGAGTTACCTTGGGTTGGTCAAGTGATTGAGTACTGTTAGTTTGTATTCCCTCAAACCAGATAGGCTACTGGAAAACATTCATGTGTACTCAAATGGCTCTAAATTATAACTTCTTTGAGAGAAGTATTGAGTTAAGCTTTGTGTAAGAACCTGACGGAGGTTCCTTTGTCTTATAAGCTATTGTTTTCCTGTACGCTATATTGTTTTCTTTGTGTTACGTCGTTCGTGAGTATCACAGGTTCAAATACACCGAGGTAGAGCCGAAGTATTTGTTGGCATTTTATAATTTGACAGTTGTACTGTCCCCAGTCTCCCACGAGGGACCAGACTTTTTGTGCCATTTGTGATGTCATCAGCTTTAACCACCAAGGGGTCCCAAAGGTGCAGGGGGAAGATGTCTTTCAAATCATGCCTAAGTGGAGACCGAAGTAATCCAGGGCCCGGTTGTTCGAAAGCCGATTAACCCTAATCCAAGATTAAAAATTAACCAAGGGGTTTATTTCTCTATCCACAAACGTTGTTCAGTGTTGATATTCTGCAAAAGTTTAGATTAGATGATGTCAATCCTGAAAAGCGAATAGCAGCACAAGAAACTTTCATCCAAACGTTAAAAACCGCAACCAGGAAGTTTACGCTAATCCTGGAATTAGTTAATCGGCTTTCGAACAACCGGGCCCAGGAATTTCTTTTGCAAAATGCGAGAAAAATGCAGCCTCCCCGCACACCCTTATTTCTTGTCAAACTGACTGGCTGTTGCTTAAACTTTGAGGACGGCCTAAGACGCCAGCAAACCGGAAAAAATGAGGACGGAAGCAATGGGACATGCCCGAAATCGAATTTGGCCCGAAATTGAGTTTGAGTGACGTTTGAATATGTACTCACGCCAGTACTTGTGCGTTGTATGGCATTGAAGCGTAACTGGTCAGTTTACTGATGAACGTAATAGTAATGTAATGGCTTTATATACCGCACATATCACATAGTTTGATGGCGGTTTACAATGCCTCTCTAGGGTGAGATCGGACGTCAGCCTGTAAAGGCGCCTCTGGCAGCCCCTATCAGTCCACATTTGATCTCACCCACCCCCCCCCCCCTGGCGCCTCTGGCAGCCCCTATCAGTCCACATTTGATCTCACCCACCCCCCACCCAACCCCCCCCTCCCCCCCCCCCCCCCCCCCCCCCCACCTATGGCCAGCCAGCCCACATATGAGTGTCAGAGACAGATGAAAGATAGAGATAGACCACCACACTGGGAACTACGTCCCCTACTCTTTCGAACAGTGTGTGAGTTCTTTAACGTCCCACAGATTATTAGGTACAAGTGTTGTGAGACGGGACCTTCGGTTTATCGTCCTTATCGGATAATACTAGAAAGTCTAACCGTTTGCAGATGTAATTACAAGGTAGCACTTGCTCCTAAATTATTTAAAGACCCTAAGTGTTGGTCCGGCCGGGGTTTGAACCCGCGACCTCCCGCACGGTAGTCCGGTGCTCTACCAACTGAGCTCACCGGTCGGCAGTAAGAAGGCTGTGAATAAATTTTCAGGCTTAGAGGCATGGAGAGAGTGACTCGAAGCCAAATTTTTACGACCCTTTGAAAGCTACTGATTATGGTGAGGTTAATGTTTCGCCATGTAAATGCGAACTAGGTGAAGAGGAGGCATACCGTGAGGCGGTCGGACACGCCGTGAGTGGAGTAGTTTGCTTTGCGATCATGTTGGCAGCGTCTGAACTGGTCTACCTTAACACGTTTTATATGTTTGCTGCTCTGACATGCGTGGGAATTGCGGGACTTCTCCCAAAACCATCAAAGCAACTTCAAAGGAAGCGGAATATATCTGCGTCTGACTCACCTCACTGTCGAAAACTGGAATTCGCGTTTATAATATGGAGCTTTCTGTACATTGCTGTGTTGCTTTGTGTACTTTGCCAACTGGTTTTTCAAACACAATCTGGCATACAGAGCATGAAATATATGTGTTCCTGGTTTTCCATTTTTCAAATGTTGTTCTACTTTTCCTTTTTGCTGAGCTATGTTGCTTGTGCAGACATTGTTTGTGGAGTAATATGCGACATGTATTTTCCCATCATAAATGCTATCGCGTGGATAGTTTTTATTGTTTTGTCTCTCGGAAGGAGAAGGGCTTGCAGAGTTACACGACATTCGGTATTTTACGGTTCATATTCTTCCTACAGCTGCTGCTTCATTTCACGAGATCTATATTTTCAATTTCTGTGGTTTTTTCATCATCTGCGATCAGGAGAAGTCGCTAAGAACGCTTTGGACAATCTACAGTCCTGCATTGTTTTTAACTTATACGCTTTAAATTACGAT
>JAEMWC010001898.1:50000-81972 GCA_016490735.1 Pachyseris speciosa | reverse complement strand
GTGGTGAAATACAAGAATTTCAAGGCTTGGTTACGGAGCGGAAGCCATATTGTTTTGCTGGCAACTAACACGGCGGGCATTTTTTGATAAAGTTTTTCTCTACTTTTTTTTTTTTTTTTCATCTGAATCCAAGCTGAGGTTATTAGAAAGAATTAGAAGGAAAGCGAACTAAGCCAAACGACCTTTGGAATAAAAATACTAGAAACAAATGGTATTCGAAACACTTAATCTTATCAAGAAAAGCTTTAGAAATCGTTATACACGGAAATCTGTCCCGATTCAGTTTCGACCAAAGCACTTCATCCACAGGATTTCTTCACTGATGCACTTTTGCTTTTTAAGCCACAACTATAGACAAAGGTACCTAACGACATCTTTTTTTGTCACCTTCATCTTTTTTATTTTAGTTCCGAAGTATAGTCGTAAATTTGTGTTAAATCTCCAGTGGACAATCTCTGCGACCATAACCTGCGGCTTGGTAACTATTCACCAATGTTTCCTTCCCCTTTGACGCTTAATAAAAGACTTTCTTCACGCTCTCCAAACGAAATGCCAATGCATGTTCACTCTAGTGTGCCTATTTTGAGGACCAGTTTTTAACTCACCGTTAGCACGACCTTGCTAAAGAATTGTGAACCATTTGTGTTTGGTCCCGTATCAGCCACAATGACTGTATACGGTCGGACATGTCTTCGATTCCGGTGTAACTCGTCTTCAAACACTCCGCCCCAGATGGACTCCCCCTCCCCCCCCCCCCCCCCCGCGTGCCATCCCCAAGGGAAACACAAACGTTTGTTTCTATTCGAAAGCCTCTTTAGTAATAAAAGCTGTAAATTTTCTAAGCTGTCACAGAGCATCGGAACTAGTGAGAAAGGTCATAGGTTCGACCTCTGTTGGGAGGAGGCGATTTTTTTTCCGAGTTGCGTGTCCCAGTATAGAAAATAACTTTATTCATTTATTTACCTCACACGCTAGATTCGGATTGAAGCTTGTGATCCCGGTTTGAAGATGCCATATCTTCGGAGCCCTAATAAACATTTTAAGGTGGCTGAACACAGTTTTGATAGGTTTTGATAGGTTTTGATTATATGCATATGTCATTCTTTAAGGCATTGTGTGAGAAATATTGAAGCTTAGAAGCTGAAACTTCCAATGGAAGATTAACATTGGCACTTTCGTCTGTTTCCATGGCAAAGCGGATGATTAAAAGTAGCCTTAAAATTTTACTTTTATGACGCGCTTACGTAAAATCCAGTCATTAGTTTTTGTCATGAACTTGCACACAGCTTTTAATAAATAATTATTGTTTGAATGAACTCGAACAAATTTAACAAAAGGGGGTTTAAAATTAAGAATTAAGCTGCTCAGTGAAAATTGATTGTTTCACAGAATTTGTTTGTTCGACTTCTGTTTTAGAGTTCTCATTGAAACGCGTTGAAAATAAGAATTCTGTCAAATTTCATCAAATTCTAATGAGTAGATTCTGAAAAATTCTCGTTTGTGTACATTGTCTTAAAAGGTCAAAAAATACAGCAGTTTCATATGCTTTCCTTAGTGCGCATGTGCATCACAATATAATAAGCGGCGTATGCAAAGTTCAGCTCGTTTTTCCATTTCGTGGTTTGAAGACCGCGTTTCAATAGCCAACAAAAACAGGCGAAAACGTTTTGGCCACCGTAGCTTCTGTTGTCTGATTTAAAACCTGTGCCGTCACGCGAATTGCAACTGACCTCGTAGAAATAATGCACATACCTACTTGGTGGCCCTGTGCAAAGTGTTGCATGGTCCATGGTCCTTGTTGTACCTACTTTGACTATTGTAGCCCTGTATGGGGCTGTATTGGGAAATGTCAATCGGATAAATTGCAAAAGTTACAAACAGGGCTGCCCGCATAATCACTAACTCTCATTATACGACTCCATCCTCTATTTTACTGCATGACCTTGGCTGGGATACACTTGAACAAAGCCGTACAAATCAGTTAGCGGTTGCCATGTACAAGGCAATAAATAGTATCTTTCCGGCACGCCTTCATGAGATTTTCATAAATACATCTCAAGTTCACTCCACAATTTAAGGGCTCGTCTCACAATTTGTTCATTGCCAGGCCCCTTTCTAAAGCAGGGAAACGTAATTTTCACTATCGTGATGCAAAACTCTGGAACAGCCTTCCTATTCATGCTAAAAATCAAACAACTTTGGAGTCTTTTAAAGAATCCCTGCCGGCAAACTATTCATATTAGGAACAACAATCTGATGTTTTCAGAGTAATCGCTCCACATTGTAGTCTTAATTTATTATTTTACATGGCGATTCTTTTACTGTAGGATTTCACCTCTTCCTGGGAACGAGGTTAATCGTGAGAAAGCGCGTTTTTCGAAAAAGAATGGCTACCAAGTCAAGATGGCGTGCCTAGTATACGTGACACAAAGTTTGAGTTAACATTGCGTGCAGTTAACAAACTCGCTCCCCATTATTTGATTGTGAAAGACCTAAAGATGACCTGCTAAGATTAACATCTCCCCATGGATTTTGAAACAGATGTTCCTTTTCCCTCCAGATCATCGTCATGGCGAGGTGCTTGCACTTCGGTTGCCAAAAGACCAAGAAAGGATGACGACCAAAATCTCAACTCTGCTAACTCATGCGACAGATTCCCAGAGCAAAACACCAAGAATGGTTTATTCTTGAAGACGTCCAATCGACCAAAGAATTGTATTACCTCAACTCCGCTTTGTTGTCGAAGATTTTTCACTATTCACCCAAATGGACAAGTTTACGAGTCGGAAAGTTTTCGGCCGAAAGGCGAGACTTTGTATACTCCAATGCAAGAAGAAGTGCTAGTAAAGACGAGGAATATAGGTATCTTTCTTTATTGCGACGGGTCATCAAAATTCATCAGGACGGTTGAAGGTAAGCTCAGTCACAGGGAGCCCACACAAACTTACCCTGGCTCCAGAGGTCCGTTCTCAGAAAACCTAGGATAAAATAATGGTTTAAAAAAGCTCCCGAGACTGACCACTGGTCGCACAAGCAATCAACCTCATTTCCATGTGACAAATTAGTTTAGATTTTGAACTAGGTCGCTGATTGGTTACTACATTGTCCGCTGGGATTTGACAATGTAACAGCGACCTTGATTGGCTACATGAAACAACATCTCGCGTGAGATTGAAAAACCGGTTTGGGGCTTACATCACAACATACCAACAAAAATGTAGTCTCCCTCGCAGCCTTTTTTTGGGGGAGGGGAGGGGTTGTCATGCAACGCCCCCCCCCCCCCAAAAAAAAGAAGAGCGTTGCGTAACAGCCCTAAAAAAAGCTGCGAAGAAGACTAACAAAAATGGCGAGCGTAGAGGGAGAGTTAAATTTCTTGACTTCTTAAGCCCTGGCCAAACATTCGCAACATTTCAACGCAACATCCTGCAACATTGTTGCATCATGTTGTGACGATGTTGTGAAGGGGCCGGCCAAACGCACGCAACATTTCAACGCAACATTTTGCGTTTGTCGATTTTTATGTGCCAACACCATCCAACATGTTGCAACATATCGCAACAGGGTGGCCAAACGTGTGTTCTGGCGCTTTGAAATAGCAAATGAGCCTAGCGCGCATGCCCTAGTGCAACAATGTTGCGTGAATGTGGCCAAACGAATACAACATCATGCAACATCCAAAATGTTGCACGAAAAATTTGACCGTTTTCAAATTTGAGCCAACACCATCCAACATGTTGCAACATATTGCAACACGGTGGCCAAACGTGTGCAACATGTTGTGCCCAACAATGTTGCAAGATATTGCGTTGAAATGTTGCGAGCGTTTGGCCGGGCTTTATAGAAATGCACTTGATTACGCTCTAAGTTCAAAAGTTTCGAACGTCGAACAACTGAAGCCTGTTCAGGAAGAAGCTCTCTTCAAATTTGTCGAACCAAGAGACGTGTTTTGTGTCCTTCCGACCAGTTGTGGTAAATCGTCGATTTTCCAGTTGTGCCATTGGTCTGTGCATATTTGCACAAAGAAGGGTTTGACTACCCAAAGAAGCCCATTCTGTCGGTAATATTCCCTCTCAGTTCCGTGGTCGAGTCGCACATTCAGGAGCTAGCTAATTACGGCATTTCTTCGTGCTATCTTGGTGGCAATGGTCTTGTCAAAGATGATGTCTTGTAGCAATCTGTTGTATTTACCAGTCCCGAACTCGCTGCTCGCGAGGAAAGGTGACGAAAATTTTTGCTGTCGCGAGAATTTCAAGATAACGTGTTTGGTTTGGTAACCGATGAAGCACATCTGAAATTTTGTTCTTTGGCAGCGAAATAAGTGGCGAGATCGATTAAGTTAAGCATTCTATTTTTACAGTCGAGTCAGGTCAAGCGTACCCCCAAGATTACATTAATGAGTTGATTATTTGAACATTGAACCCTATAGTCGCTTCGAATAGTGCGATCATTTTTGAAATATTCGAAACAAACTTCAATTACTGATTGGACCATGGCCGTAGATGTGCAGAGATTCAAAACTTTCTGTCTCCCGTACCCTGATCTCCCTCCTCCCGTACGTTTTTCCCCTTACTCCGGTCCTGTTCCTGTTAAATTATTTCTCTGCTGCCTCCCACCCTTTTAGAACTTCCACTTCCTACCTCCCCCTCCACCACCTCCTTTACCCTCTCTCCCTCCCCCACCCACCCCCCATCACCTGGGCTTCCACCCCCTCCCCATCTCCCACTAATTTAAATAGTATAAATTTTACTTGCAACTACTACAGTACCATGAGACTGCTGTAGCAAGTACTGTTCACAAAATGTAAAATAATGATGCAACTCTGCCATTCAATAATGACTTTGCCTTTCATAACAAGGTTTTAAAACATGTTTTAAAATCCTATGGGATCACTTTTGTTTGGCGCAACTATCATCAGTAAGTATAAGTATTGTAGGTTCGTTGTGAGACTTGTCGAATACAGTGGAGTCCTGGCAGTCATTTCTAATAAGGAGAAAGAAATTCAAGAACAAATGGAAATTTTTTCTGTCTTTACAATATTGTATTTTTTCCTTTCTATTCTTGGCGTTTGTAAGTAGTGCAAGTATAAGTGGTAGTATAGTGTAAGTATGTACGTAAATATCATATAATACAGACAATATTGTATAATACACTTAATGAAAAGAGCATTGCAAGTTAAAATAATAATAATAATAATAATAATAATAATAATAATAATAAAATAGTCATTTATCAGTTAATCATGACTGGCGACCGACAGGCTTTCATTTTATTTAGTTTTTTTCTCTTTTCTCCTTCTTCTTTTGTTGTGTAAACTTAGTCCAATGGGTGTAAAATATGATTTGTGACTTTTTATTGAATGTTGTAAATTAACGTTTAAAGGGTATTTTGTTTACAATAAAGTTGTTAAAAAAAAAGAATACAGTGGATTTGTTCCATTTAAATCTAGATGTTCCTCATTACTGGATCCTGAGTAGTATTCTACTGTACTGGGGAGAGGGGTGGGGATGGAAGCAGGAATGGCGCAGTCGCCTCCCATCAGTGTGGCCCAGGACCCATCATCATGTGGGTTAAGTTTGTTTGTTCTTGTCCTTGCTCCGAGAGAGGTTTTTCTCCAGGTACTCCACTTTTTTTCCATCATTTCCAAATGAAAATTTGATCCAGAATTCAAGTTCATGGGTTTGACTGTGAGGTGTAACCCCTCGTGAAACAAGGTCGATTTATTAATTTTTTTAGGGTTCTGCTATATTGCACACTGAACATTAGTTCGAGTGGCCTTCTTTTTCAGTAGGTGTGTCCTTGAATATGTGGAGATTTGACGAGGAAAAGAAGAAGCTTTATATTTCATGGTCATTTGTGTTCACAAATGCACAGGTAAAGTGGTGACAGCTCTAGTAAATTTTCAAAATTTACGGTGGCTCTGAATCCGATTCCACCATTCCTTTTTAAACTTTGCAAAATGTCAGATCTCAACATGCTAATTACTGTTCAACAATAAAAAAGGGGATCAGCCACAACCACGGACAAAACTGTTGAGTGAATTCCATGAATGTTTTAATTACGCGCAATAATAAGGTGTCATCGAACCAGAAGACAGTTACCCCTCCCCCTCACCTCACATTCAATGTGTTTGGGTCTAAAAGACAACAAATACAATTTTTGTATAAGGTGAGCTTTATTTAGACACAGTAACACCGTCAGGAGATTTCAAGAAAAAGTTAAAAATGTTGAACTAAGACTAATTACAAACGGTATAGAAATAATAAAAATACATGCAAGAACAAAGACTACATGATCAATAAAATAAAATTTCCTGCTTTACAAGGAAGCCGCGTGATCAACATTACTCAGGAAACTTGTGGCAACGAATCATTGATTTAAAGCTTGCCAGTGACAATGACTGCCTTAAATGTATGGGCAAACTGTTCCACGGCACCGCTCCACTATAACTGAAGCTCCTTTTGAAGTAATCAGTACGAGGAAGCGGTACTGCTAGTTTGTTTTCCGTATTTCTCAGGTTATAGGACGTTAAAGTGGCTATGTCACGAGTGTTTGGTATCAAGCCACAGGGGATGTGTGTACTAATGAACTCAAAATAGCACTGCAGTTTTCTTCAAAACTACTTGACTAGTGCAGTCAAATAAAAAATAAGACTCCTTGGCTATGGATGGTCAGGATGGAAACGGATTGCAATTTGAAAAAAAAGTAGGCCGCTGTTTTTCAACTTTCAGCTCTCCTGTCTGGCAAGAACCATTATAAACCGATTATCAGCAGCCCATCACCAGGAGCGTACAACTGTCCTGTGTTACTGTCACGGCGTTTTCACAAACAAATTTATTTTTAGATTGAATTTCCCGCCAAAAGCAGACTCCTGCAGGAGTCCAATGATCAATCACAAGTCGCTGCACGTGCCACAAGTATCTGCACGTACAGAGCCTTTGTTTTTGCTCATTAAAACTATTGTTTTTGTGGCGCTCTCGTTGTCGTTGCCGCCTTTGTTGCCCTTTTTCGCGGGAAAAGGTAGTCTAAAAATAGATCGGTCTGTAAAAAATGCTGTGACATAGGCTTAGTATGGGAGTTGTACGCTCCTAGTAATGGGCTCCTGCCGATTATATAATAAACAAATCAGTGCACGCGATCTGATTAGTCAATCAGCTATATGATTTCGCGCGTCTTCTGATTATTATATAAAAGCAATATACCACAAGTTTCTAAGGTTCATAGGAATTATAAACCACTTGGGATGTTGGAAGAGCACTCGAAGAATCCGCAAATCACTCGCCTGCGGTTCGTTATTTACGAATTCTTCGACTGTTCTTCCAACATCCCGCGTGGTTTATCAGCCTATAAACCATAGAAACGTGTAGTATATTGCTTAATTATGCGTAGATCTTCTTTATAGACTTTCTGTTGGAGATCCAAGACTAAATGTTCTATTTAATGAATTTACCCGAATTTTCCCCAAAGACCGACAAATTACCGTGACATATGGCTCCTAAAGAGTCCGATTCATTTGAATGCTACTGCTGCATCATGATTATAGTGGTCTAGTCAAAGACTTAGTACTGCATTGCTCTTCGTATTCCATGTAAGACGAATTGGACTCAGTTTCATCAGATGCATTGAACTTGTTCTGAAATTTCATTGGATTAATGATGATTCTGTAAGCATTGAATGGTAAAAAGCATTTTGGCAGAATTCCAGATTTGAAGTGCTCCTTAAGTCCATTCGGACTCTAGACCAAATTGTTCTAGTTTATTCAATGATTAGCGAATGGAAAAGATCTTCCAGATTTGAAGCGTAAGGACGAGTGATTATTCGAGAAGAGCGTTTTTAAATTTTTGAAGTTTCAAGGAAAGGCCTTTATTACAATTTCCTCAAACCGCGCTGCAATAATTAAAGTAAGGCTGTACAAGAGCGCCATAAGTGGTAAGGAGAGTCTCGCGAGAACTAAGTTTCTGACACGGTTGATAGCGCAAATTCTGGAGGCAACTTGTTTGGAAATCGTCTGAACATGGTCACTCCAGTTCATATATATTAACACTTTACGTTTTCTCGAACTTCGCTTGGCTGAAGGTGACATTCCAACTACATGTATTGACCCAGCAACCTCCACATTGAAATACCTTTTTTCTTCTCTTCTGCTTTGCTTTTACAGGAAGCTCAGGGTATCAAGAGAATTGTTGAGTCCATGTAAAGTGGAACAATAATTTGCAGGCCGTGATAAGGCAAGGAAGTGCTTGTGTGGACGAAGTTTATGAATCCGCGCGTTAAATTTTCAACTTCCGTCAACTGCCATGGGCGCGTTTAGGGCAACTAAACTAGCTCAAATTGTAATAGCAGAATATGTTACGGAACAAACTCTTCCTTTGAGAAAATGCTAGCTGATATTAACCTTCCACGAACTTTCTAGGGCTATTGTCTTTCCGAAAATACTAGCTGACGTTTTTAAATGTCAAAAACAGCAAATGCGACCATTCCGAAAACCTCAGGGGCTATGATCTCCCCATTGTGAATCTTTAAGGCCACGTTTCAGTCACGAATTAAATGCGAGTGCACTCTTTAATCGATGCCGAAAGTCTAAGGCGAACTACCCTCCACCGAGCAGATATCTACCAAAACATGTCATTGGGTGCCCCTGATATTTGAGCTTTCTTTAGTGATGCTAAATATATTATAGCGAGGTTTGGAGATCAAGTCGAAGGCGTGGTCCTAATCTCTTAATACCCGATATCCCTTGTCAACCAGCTTTTTTACAAAGAAGTTCAAGTCTGTCCTGTTTACTTAATGAAGTTGTCGCGTGCCTCAATCACCAATTTACACTGAATACATAATACTTGCGTTGCTAACGAGCGACTCTCCAAGTACGGCACTCCATTTAATTGCTCTTTTTGATTTAGACATGGCTTCGAGTTCGTACAGGATTCGTAGACTAACAACAAACCGACAGAAAACTTTCGCCGAAAACGATAACTTTTTCAGCGTAAACCGTAGTCCGGTAACGCCGAGGAAACGCGACGCTTCACAGTTTGAGGATTACAGACAAAGAGTGCTGATTGAAAGAATGAGGGATGCTTTTCGCACGATATCGTTTCGCTCGGAACCGACAATTGGAGAGGAACATCTCGTGCGAGAAAGCGATTCTCGAAGATCGAGGGAATGTAAAGGTCAAACTCCGAACACGAACGGTTACCCTACGATGAACAAGAAAGGTGAAGAACTGGTTCAAAATCTTGTCCCAGAGTGCTACGAGCATATTCAGAATTTCCATCACTATCGAAGCGATATGGCAAGGCTGAACTCTGGCTTCAAGGTCGTTTACCTCTCAGGAAATGAAATGAAAGGAAACAGCGAGAAGGAGCTTCGACGAGTGTACAGACAAAAGTCAAGAAGTCCAACCTCGAGCGCTTTTTTGAAAGGACATTTTCAAATACTACCAGGCAGTAAAATTAGATCAACAAGAAAGGCAAATATGGTTTCTAAGAAGGCTGTTGCAGCATCAGAAATATGCAGGCACAAGGGCACTGGGAACGCTGTCGGAAATAGCCAAGTAAACGTTAATTACTCCAGGGGAAGGGTATCTGGAAACGATCCACAGAGAACTGTTGCAAATCTCACTGAAACAAGTCTTAATATTCAGGATAAACAGCGATTAAGAAGTCAGTTGGATCAGAGTGAATTAAATGTAAACAATGCTAGCGAAATGCCTCATTTTAAACTGGAGAAAGCACCCGCAAACCCTGTAGAAAGCCAGCCGAGTTCTCACAGCCTCGCAAGTGATATATCCGGTCGAAAACCTCCCATGACCACCCCAGACGGCATGTCCAGGAGATCGTCTGTTCGAACGCTTGTTTTTGAAGGAGAAGATCTTGATAGTCGTAAAGCAGATTGCATATCATCACTACAAAATACTCCACCTAGAGATTCAAATCACACTCATTACTTAGTACCCTTCTATTCGAGGTTTCCACATCTGAAAGTGCGACCCAACTCCAGCTCTTGTCCTGCTCGTAAAAGAAGGAATGGAGAAGTGACAATCCCGTCATGGCAGCAATACAGGATTCTGTGCGATGCTTTCCGACCTGACATCTCACCTGAGCGTGTACTGTACCAGAAAAACTACCTCAATGGATATAAGAGGCCAAAGTTTGCAACCACGACAGAACTGGAATATTACATCAATGTTGTGTGCGGAGCTGATAGTAATTCTGCACTTCATTTGTCATGACTTCCCCAGACTTTATTTTGACAGGTTTTCACCTCCGTCGGTTATTTTGCTATGTTGTGCTCAAAACTGCTCAAAATAGCTGTTTTACTACTTACACCTAAACGATGAAAGTACTTTTAGGGCAAAGCTTTTAAACCAAACTTTTAAATCAAGCTTAAGGACTATTTTTTTAAATATTGCTTTCAAAATTAATTTTAATATAAATTTTATTTTTTAATTTATTTTTTTTTACTATCGTGTGAATATTGTGTAAAGCGCATAGAGCTGCTGTATATGCGCTACATAAAATGTTTATTATTATTATTATTATTAAAGAGAGGAAAGAAAGAGAAAAAGGATCACATTCAATTGTGAGTTGTTTTTTTTTTTCGACACGTGAAAAACCTAAGAAAATTGGAAACCAGGAAAAGTAATCGATAAAAAACCTGTGGCCATATTTAAAGATTTTCTCCCGTACACGTTATTTCACTATTCAAAATGACTCTACATATCTATGATCTTGCCTCTTACTCCAAAAAAAAAAATGCTTTCAGCTTATGTCGTGGTTTTCTTGACCCTTAATCTGCTAAAATTCTGCAAAAGCGCGCAAAGTTATGCTCCAAGTACATGTTTGTTGAACATGACGTCACTGTGCAGCCAAAGCACTGAAAAGGACGTTTTATATACCTCGGCTGAGAATTACCCATAGTTTATCAGCCTTTATCCTATTCATTTACTCCTAAATAAGTCGTCTCAGTAAATGATAGACGTTAACACCCCTTTTAGCATATAACCTTTCTTTTAATTTCTGAACTTGTTTATATAGATTAACCTTTAGTTCCGAACTTAAACGGGGCGCTATATTCTTTAAATACTTCTTTCAAATTTTGTTTTGAGTATTTAGTCATGGGATTTGATTTCAACTGCTCGTTTGTGTCATTGTTTTAAAGGGAACCTCCACTCTTACAACAAACTCACGCTAAATTGTTGGAAATAATCGCTAGCTTCCTACTTTTGTTTTGAAACGTGGATATAACATTTAAATGTACAAAGAAAATCCATATCATCTTCGCCTATTTTCGCTGTCAAATTTCCCGGGCCATTTTGTATTTGATGACGTGTAATGGTTGCAGCTATCATCAGGAAGCAAATGAAGCAGAAAATCCACGTCAGCAAATCCAACATGGCCGCGTTCGGGAATTTAAAAGCGAAAATAGGCAATGATGACAACCATGTTTTTGTACACTTGAATGTTATATCCACGTTTTGAAATCTATCAATTATTGTCTACAATTTAGTGTCAATTTGTTGTAAGAGTGGAGGTTCCTTTAATGAACATTACTGGGTAGTTTTTCGACGTGGTGCTCTTTCCTTATAAACGTTTTCTTACACAAACCGTATATAGTAAAGAAATATACACCCGCCCCCACCCCCCCCACCCCCACCCCCCCTCAATTTTTATCCTGGCGTGGGCTTAAACTCTTTCCGCACTCTTTTCTTAACGTTGTAAATACTGAAAGTGTATTCTCCGCGCCACGTCACGTGATGTTCCTGATTCTCAGGCAATTTGATCCCCTAACACCATGCATGCGTTTCTCAAAACTCCGAAAAACATTTCGGCTCGAGAAGTATTTTTCAAGTCGGTTTTCTGTTGATTGGTAATAGCTTTTTGGGCAAACTAGCGAAACGTATTTCTCAATTATATCGCATGCTTTCTCAAAAGATTATTAAAAAGTATTAGTAATGGTTTTTGTGTAACGATCTTAGTGCACGGAAAATAGTTTTTCCGACTCGAAATGTTTTGGGGAGTTTTGAGAAACGTGCACCTGTATCTGATTTCTCCTTACTAGTATAGCAGAGGATCCAGATTTAAGGTCATGAGAATAAAGATTGCTTGCGTTGAAGCTTACACAACTTCTCGCGACTTGGACTACAAGAAATAAGGGTTGAACAGTGGAGAGAATATGAAAGTTGATATCGAATTTAAAGGGATTAAGTGTGATGATTCAAGAGATAGATTGTAATTCGTATTGTAAAGTGTTTTTATCTTTGCTGTTATACAAATGCGTTACGAATTGTTTTTCGGGTTTGGCATGTCAGCCTTTGAAAAAGCAATTTTTAGGTTTTTCAAGCAAGCAGCTGTTTAAAGAAAATGACAAAAGAGAGATTATGTGGCTCTGTCTGCCCTTCCGAAAGGCAGTCGAGAGAGCCTTTCATCTATACTGACAGTTTCTGTGTGGAGACAATTAACAAATTGAAATCGAAATGGTCATACGGAAGGATGTACACAGATGGCGACAGTCAGTTACGGGTCAGGGGTTTAATATATCCTAAACCTCTTTCTAACACATGCGTCAATATAATTAAAAGAAAATTCACAATGGAATTTATTCCAATTTTAGATGTCTCCCAGGCTCGACTGCTGTTGGGACAACAGGGCTTGTAAGTTTTCTTGTGTCATGAACTGAATAATACAGCTTTCGTTATGAAGCATTTTGACGCTTAACGTGGCCCGCGGGTATTTATGGGGTCGTGTGGTCCCTTTTTAAATTGCGTTTTTGAAAAGGAAAACGTGGACCAATTTCGTAGAAATTTCAGCCTCCGAAAGAAGATTCCTTAAATAATATAATAATTTAGATTCTATGGCGATCGGAATTGAATTCTTTCTGTAGTAAGGTTTACTGAGTTTTTGAAAAGGAAAACGTGGACCAATTTCGTAGAAATTTCAGCCTCCGAAAGAAGATTCCTTAAATAATATAATAATTTAGATTCTATGGCGATCGGAATTGAATTCTTTCTGTAGTAAAAGGTTTACTGAGACATTCTTTTTCAAGAAAATGCAATTATTTCTTATTTCACACGATGAATTTTTTTTACAAACACATCGAAGAGACTAAAAAGCATCGAAGGTTTACCCACAGCGAGTTACATGAGAATCCAAACCGTAGATTTGCGAAATCATCGACTAGTTAATTTTGCCCTCAAAACTGTTCTACTCAGTCCGCAAATGATCCCAGAAACGCGAATGATCTCCAAAATGGACCGCAAATATTCCCGGACCGAAATGATCCCGAACAAAAAATAAGGAATGGCATGGATTGATATAAAAATCACAACCAACACACACACACACACACACACACACACACACACACACACAACAAGTTTTCTCATTTTTTCCGTTTTTAGTGGGAAATCTGTGACATTGCGTGACGTTCTGTCTGCTTGTTGATTTCTGGACACCGGTTGCATAGTATGTAAGACGCATGTTTGATCGTGGACTGCGAGGTTTCGCTTCATGTCTTCTGTTTATTTTGTTGAACATCCTAGCACGTTCGAGAACATGCTTAATCGGATTTCATTTCTGTCGGGTATATGATCAAAGCTTTGGTGCACGTGCCGGATTTCGGTGAAAATCGAACATCTAAATCAATTGTACAACAAAGATATACGGAGAGTTAAAATACACACATGCCCGTAAAAAGAACTGAAAATTCCGCAGTTGATCTCATTACGGCGTTTGAAATAAAAGTCTTTTGTGCACTGAGCACTCTCATTTTTAAAAAATTGTAACAAGAATACTAGAAATGTTTCTTCCTCACATTCATGGGTGGTGAAGTAATTGAGATCGGAGCAGGGGTAAAAAGACTAAAACACAAACAGCGGAGATAAACATGGTAAACCAACGCATTTTATAAAGACTTGACGTTTCGTATGCTAGGCAACATACGTTTTAACTATAGCTGATGTCTGGTCATTTTTAGCGAGGGCCTTGAAATGTTCAGTTTTCCTGTCATGTTAAGACAGTTTTTCTTAATCTCGATTCCAGACCCCTGTATTTAAAGTATATAAACAGTTTTCAAAAATTCTAACGGTCACTTTTGAAAATGTATGTTGCCTAGCATACGAAACGTCAAGTCTATATAAAATGCGTTGGTTTACCATGTTTATCTCCGCTGTTTGTGTTTTATTTTTAATCAAGCTACGATCGCCTAACAAGAGGGGTCAAAGATCATATGAAACTTGTCACCGCCCTGTGAGCATTAGCTCCCGGGGGGGGGGGATACTCTCTTATGTGAGCTACATAAGTATGTGCGACCCTAAAGGGTATGTTTTTTAAGCCGTTTTGGTTTGAAATAGGGTATCGATTTTAGCCATTTTGGTCTGAAATCGGGTATTGTTTGTGCACTCTATTCCTGAATTGAGTATGTGTTTTAGAAGACGCTACTTCTTCATCATTAGGCGATAAGACCGTCAACAAAAGAGTCACAAAAGCCCTTCTCAAATTATGTTTACGCCAACCGTGTACGTAAAATAGGTCTGAAATAGGGTATCCATTTTTGTTTAGGTCTGAAATAGGGTAGGGAAAATCGCAGATTTTGGTCTGAAATAGGTTAAGGGTTTCAGGAAGCGGGCCGCACACCCCCACCCAATTTTTCTGGGAGTACCCTCCCCCCCGGGCATTAGAAAATTGCCTTGTTGTAGCTTCATGGGTGTCATTTGTGGACGTTCTTGGAGTTACCAAACATAGGAACAAACATGAAGATTTCTAAAGACGGAAGGAAAAACGAGATAGGTTTGGATCCTGGTGTGATAACATCGATTGACTGCTTCACATCAGTCACATCAGTTGCACAAATTCACAGTTTTTATACTAGACGTTGAAGTCGTCTCGAGATGATTTTAACGTCTCAGACGACTTTAGAGCGCTTACCAGTCACACGCGCCCTCCAACGATTTAAACTAATTTTGGTGGACGTTGTAACGATATTGCGTGACAACAGCTGAACTTTCTAGATGTACGAACATTGCATTGTCTGATAACTGCTTTCTGATAAGAACATCCTAGAACCTTCGTTTTACCTTGATCATTTATAGGTCTGACGATCTTCAGATATTTATAGAATATTTTCATTTAGAAACTTCTAGATAATGACGTAATGTAGGGTTCCGGTTGTTATAAGAGAGCAGAGTTAAAGAGCAGGGCACCCAACGAGCCAAATCAACCAAAGCGTAGAAAGGCATTTTTTAGTACCGTGGTGCTTGAAGACTGTTTAAGGTGATGTTTTCGATTAGCTAGAAAAATTTCATCTGTTCGGATTCCCTAGCTGAAAAATTAATTGCCCGAAAATGTTAGGGAACAAATCTTCCTTTGAGAAAATGCTAGCTGAACGAACTTTTCACTAACTTTCCAGGAATAATTTTCCTTACGAAATGTAAGATGACGTTTTTTGACTGCCAAAAAAAGGAATTACGACCTTTTCGAAAACCTTAGGGGTTATAATTTCCCATTGCGAATCTTTTAGCCCACGTTTTAGTTACGAAATCCGAGGGCACTCTTTAATCGACGCCGAAGCCCAAGGCGAACTAATCTCCACCGAACAGATATCTACCGAAACTTGTCGTTGGTGCCCTGAAAGATGAGTGATGTTTGCTAATCAGTAGATGCTGTAACAGAACCAGTTAAGGCCGGATAAACAAGTACGTTGTTCTACTTTGCTTATACTGTTGATCGGCTGTCTGTTGACGGATCGACGAGTATCCCGTATCTGTAAGGTACCGAAGATTACTGTCAAACGTACTTGGTTGTCAAAACGTTACTGACGTCAATCAAATGTTTCCATGACAATATAGTCCTCGTTTCGCGTCAGTTTCACGGCCATGTTCAATCGTCGTTGTGATCATGCAGGTATAAATCGCTCAGTTATTACTGACAAAGTCGTTTCCAGTTTAATTCGTTGAGAAGGAGGATTATTATGTCGAGACAACAGGTCAGCCTTGAATCACCTAGCATGCAGAAACACTTTTTGGGAGCAGAACGTTTGTGAAGAAGGCGATTCGATTGTACGTAAACACGTGAGCCGTAAGCAATCCGCCAAAGAGAGGATCAAAGAAACGAAAAATATCAGGTAGCTGAAAACGTTGGCCTCAGAAAATGAGTCGAGTTGTGTGGAAATTGACTTATTATGTACTTTTACGGATGTACATTATTTTAGCCGTAGAAATTCTTTCATTCGTTATGCTATAAGATAATCCAGAGCTCTATCTTGACGAGTTGCAAGCATGGTTGGAGTACGAGAGAGGTGAGGCGTATGCAATGCAAACCCTCAGCAGAACTATACGACAGATGGAATTGACTTTAAAAAAGGTACTGAAAGCCGCAAGAGATTAGCAGTCAAATTTTTGTAGTTCATCCTGTAATAAAGGTTATTTATTTAGTTCTCAATTTGTTGTGGTTGCCGTACACTGTTCGTAAAGTTTAATCATTGCCCGTGAGCGAGACGAACGAAAAGGCACATGGCTCAGAAGATTTACTTCTCAGTTTCAACCAGAACAGTTTCTGTTTATCGACGAGTCAAATAAAGATGAAAGAGAAACTTAGGTACTCTGCGAGTAGTTCGTTTAAAAGAAACCCCGTTGTTGTCATGGATACATTTGATTGACGCCCATTAAAACTTAGTTTTCGATAAAGGAAAAAGCCGTTAGAGGGCGCGTGTGACTGGTAACCGCTGTAAAGCCTGGTTTTCATATGTCGGGAAATCCCAGACGGTCGGGGATTTCATTATTTCCCGATCGTCCCAGATTTATGCCGAGATAACGGCCACCGCAGAAATCTGGATGCATCGGCAAAATAGAAACCTTCCCGATTTTCCGGATTTGTCCCCGCCATCCCAGGCGATCGGGGATGTCTACGATCTCCGTTTTTCATTAATCGGCATAATCCGGAATGGTCGGGATACAGTGAAATCCCAGACCGTCTGGGATTTTCCCGACATGTGAAAACCAGGCTTAACGTCTCTAGCATAAAAACGGCCATTGTGTCTGATTGTGTGACCACGTTTACCTTTTTAAAATAAATGATGATAGTACGTCGTGAGCCACGATTTAAGGTTTTGATAAAAATAATCGGAATTCATGCCAATCCCCTATCCATACCATTTCACTATCCATGCCATTCCTTAATTTTTGTTCGGGATCATTTGCGGTCCAATATGGTCCAATATGAGGATAAATTGCGGTCCGGGATCATTTGCGGTCCAGTTTGGGGATCATTTGCGGACGGACCCGTACAGAGGCGAAAGTTTGCAATGAATTCAGCATCTTCCTTCATTAACATGCCATCAGTCGCACCAATCCGTCGATCGTTTTCTTCCGACTCTTCTCGTATTTCTGTTGTATTCTTTGTATGCTACAGCGAGTTAATGAATTTTCTATAACAGCGTGGTCTTCATAAAATACCATCTCTGAAAAAGTCTTTTCCTTCCTAAAATGACAGGAAAGCACGCTTTTGTTTCTTGCTACAGCGCGCCATCTTGGACTGTTGCTAATGGCAACATTGCACGTAGGCGAGGCTGTATCAAAAATAAGACGCGAACCATTTATACGAGATCTCCGCGTCTTATGTAGGACGCGAAGATATAAACGGTACAGTTCGCGTCCTATGTAAGTCGCGTCTTAGATAAGACGCGTCTTACTTTCTCCCGTATAAATGGCCCTAATGATAACTGATAATGATGTAGACTTTGGAAAAAGTAATTCGTCCCCAAAAACGGGTCGCTGAGCTTAGACCAATAAGAGTAGATCTTTGGTCCCTCGGGGATAAAGTTGGCAATCTAAAGTAATTATAAGCAACGAAACGTGAGTTGCGGTTGAAATTCCAACGCGGGATCGATTGCGAAAGCGATAACTGATGAACTTCTTCCAAATGCGAGTCACGCCACTCCCCATTTTTGGCGCGAAAAGCAAATGAAAACCCTTGATGATGACGACGACGACGATGATGATGATGATGATGATGATGGTAATGGTGATGGTAATGGTGATGATGATGGTGATGATGATGATAATGATGGCGATGATGATGATGATGATGGTGACGGTGATGACAACGATATCAATGATGGTGATGGTGATAATGATGATGATGATGATTGTGGTGATGATGCTGACATTGATGCTGATGGTGATAGTGATGTTGATGGTGATGGCGGTAGGGATGGAGATGGTGGTGGTGATGGTGAAGCTGATGGAAATGGTGATGGAGATGGCGATGGTGATGATGATGCTGATGATGATGGTGACGGCCATTAGCGTCATTGCAAACAAATTGTCGCTAAATTGTAAGATGACTAGAAAACATATGGAAATTACATTGATAGGAACAAAATATTGGATATCATTTAAGTCTATTTTCGATTTCAAATTTCTCGTGCACCGCCATTTTGGATTCCATGACGTCATTTGGTTGCACCCACTGCCAGGAACTGTTAAGAATTAGAAGATAGGCAACCAATTGACCATATAAATATTATCGGTATTGAACTGGATCTAACCCGCAGTGAAGGCTCTTGCAGGGGAATGCATTTACAAATGAAAAGATTCCCCCGCTTAAGCTTCGTGTGCACGCTAGTTCCAGCTCGCTACGGAGAATACGAATAAGGTCTATTGACGTCATGAAATCTAAAATGGCGGCGCGCGGGAATTAGGAACGAAAATAGGCGATAATGATATCTTATTTCATTTCTCACCTAAATGTTATTTGCAGGTCTTAAATTAATATTTGGAATCTAGTTATTATTTTCAACAATTTAGAGTCATTTTGCTCTAAGAGTGGGTGTTCCCTTTATGATAATGAAATTATGATTTCCAAGTTCATGTAAAAAATCATAATATATTTGATTTAAGGGCAACATTTTTTTAGGCATACCGTAACTTGGCAAATTAGTGATAATTTTTGCTGCCTTTTTCGCATGATGAGATAACAGCAGCATGTGAGGAAACCGAAGCTAATGCGAAATCTAAAACGAAGGGAGACTTCACAAAGGAAAACGCGCTTTTCTGTGTTATAATGTTATACTCTGAAAAACATGGTTTCAGTCAAATAGCACCTCAAGGCCAACTACAGCCAACATGTTGGCCCAACATTGTTGCATGGTGTTGGCTAACAATGCTAAGAGCGTTTCCTCGAGCCTTTACACTGTGTTCTTCAAAGTGGTAGCTAATTACAAACATGATCACAACGACGATTGAACATGGCCGTGAAACTGACACGAAACGAGGACCATATTGTCATGGAAACATTTGATTGACGTCCACCAAAACTTAGTTTTCGAAAATGAGAAAAAAACGTTGGAGGGCGCGTGTGACTGGTAAGCGCTGTAAAGTGTGAAAACTGCGAGCATTGAAAGTTAAAAGAGTTAATTATTCTACAGCCTGACACTGACTAATCGCAAGCTAGTTGCCGAACTCGGTCACAACGAAATGTTGAAAACAAATTTGTCATGATTTCACCGAGAAATATTTCAGTTTTGAGCATTGCTCTCCACGGGGCTTGCTTTGATATAAATATTTTGCAAATGAAACCTTGAGGTCATTAAATTTCTCCTGAGTTTGTTTTGACCGGCCGGCGGCCGCCATGAATGAGAAAAAACATTTCAAAACAGTAAGGACTACTTTCTACCGGGCTTGCTTTGGTAGGAACCAGTTACACTTTTAAAGTCTTGAGGAGGATTAGTTTGTTCGCGAATAATATTTGCTGCGCAATTGAGGTCCCGGTTTGTGGTATTTACTAAAGAATCATTCGACTGCGATCAAACGAACTTTCAACTTTTTTGCCATCTTGCCAATTTCACGACGCGGTGTAGGTCAAACTATAAAATATCCATTTGGCTGGTTTGAAATGGCTTTAAATAAAATAAATAAATAACGAGACAAATGCCTTCGTTATGTTTGAAACGAAATGGTCTCGGCTGGGTTCCTTCCTCTTTTGCAGACTTTAGTTTGCAATCGCTTTTGGAGGTTTAGATGTGGAAAAAAGCAGTATCTGGGAGGGGGGGGGAAGAGTAACATGGGTAAGTAATGCAGTAACGTGTCAAATCAGTAATATTATGTAATATAAGTAAATGTTTCTGAATGTAAGTAGTATGCACCTGTGTCAAAGTAAGATTCCTGATGTACTTTAGAGTGAACATTGTAGTAGAATTTATGTAAAAGTATCTAGTCTTTCCGTAGTAATGTAAGTGATAAGTGAAACAGAATAAATAAAGAGTGGAAAAAATTTTTACCGGGGCAGAAGCGTATACGCTTCTGACCGGGGTTGATTGTATTACGAGAATTAGGAACGGAGCCTCGTAGAAGTTATATTGTGGTTTTCAGAATTTTACCAGAGTCTCACTTCGTCGCGCTGCTTTGATATGATATTTATATGATATGAATAACTGAACTCAGTGCTCGCGTTGTCGCCTCGTCGAAGAGCGAAAAACGAGGAAAATATAATTCCGAACTGATTAATCCTATAAAAGCAAATCCTGATAACCCTATAAAAGCAAATCCAGCAGCTGACTCCTTGTAAAATATTTAAATCAAAGCAAGCCCCGTGGAGATGTACCGAACTTGTAGGGTGCAGACAAACTCACGAAAGATTTCCTTTTAGTCACTTTCGATTCAATTCATTTATTCTCACAACCTACTTTTACAATTCTCATTTCACCTAAAAACAGACTGTCAAAAAACTCTGCCCTATCCGATTTCATGTCACAGGTTACATCTGAATGTAACGCAATCACAAGAGAGCGGTACTTGACACAAATATTTCTAGGTCAAATTCTGACCAATTTGTTTTCAATATTTTGTCGTCACCTAGTTCGGAAATAGCTTGCGATTATTCATTGTCAGTTAGGCTGTCAGACACATCAGTGGTCGCGAGTTCCAAGATTATTAACTGTAGAATTATTAACTACAGAAAGGAAAGGGCGCGCTTTCAGTTAATTCATTTCTTTGAGTCAATCTGCATATATTACATTATGCATAATTATGCCATTCCGCAAGTCATGCCACATGCCATTCCGCAAACTCATTCCTCCTTTTACCCTCACCGCGGAATCTCATGGTAATGACAACGAATGTTCGAGTGATAAATAAATAAAGGAAAATTTAAACAAATAGATATAAATAAGTTACTGGTCATATGAATAAATTGTCAATACAAGATATGTGCAAAGTGCTTTCGAATTAATTTGATCAAAGTAAACAGCAGCAGTGATTGCGAAGTATTGTGCACAGTTACATCAGATTGAAAAAAAATATATTTGTTCTAATGACTCTATATGTTTCCTGTACAAGTGGGTATGTGAGGTTTCTAAATTCAGCTTAACTGATTCATTTTCTAATTCTTACGATTGTTCAAGACTGTGCATTTTACATTCAGTTTACATGAAGAAAGTAAATGGTGATAACTGTTCTAGAATTAAAGGGGTAATTTTAGATACCATAGTCAGTATCTCCGCGTGGCCATGTAATATCCTCTATATCTGCCATAATCAGGTCTTTGTCATCAAAAGGAAGCTCTCTTGAAAAACCCACGCACTTCTTCTGACGATTTACTCGATCAGAGATGGAACCTGTGTAAAGTTCAACTGTCTTTATCTGTCTTTATTCTTTATTTCTCCATAAACCACGCAAAACATATACAAAGTATATGACATGAAAAATGCATCTAGAAGATTGCACAATTATTATAAAAATAAATAATTTTAAAAACGTTCTAATTAATGTTAGATATGTAAGATATGGCTATGGCAAGGAAGCCAGTATATAGAAACCGAGGGCTGAGAGACTATAGGCTTCCTAAGAATATGGAGTGAATGATGTGAATTTCTAATACTGAATATGTAGACAGATTACCTACCTACCATTATGACGTACTTAAAAAATGGAAGAAAAAAATGGTACAAAACAAAACAAAACAGTGCAAACAAAAGAAAGGAGTATGTAGCTCACTAAAGAGTGAAGAAAACTAAGCAAGAAGGTATTCTTCAGTCTTTTGACAAACAAAGCTATACTGTCACCATTTTGAATTTTTTGACTTAGCGAGTTAAAAAACTTGGGACCTTGAAACCGAATTGAGAATTTTTGAATGTTACTTCGACAAGGAAATTTATAAAACTATTGGAATTTCTTGTGTTATGCGAATGCATCTTGCTTGCAAGAGTAAACATAATTCGGAAACAAGAGAGGATGAGGTAAGAGAACGGATCCCCATGCCCCACCATAGTTTTCTTAAATCTATTTTTGTTTCGCGAAGCTATTTTACGTTCTCGTTCCCAAATGTCGCGCTGTGAGATGATCAGGGCCGGAGATGACCAGGGATCAGATTTTGTCGATACTTGTATTTCCCGCTGTCGTCTCGCGTCCATTCAGCGTCCAAATCTTGTAGCTAGAAATATGTGATCACGATTGTCAGTGTGTTTTTTAAGTGTAGTCTGAGCTCAATGAGCATTTCGCATGAGCATATATATTTAGCCAAGTCTAAAAGCGGAACTCCACGATTATAATTTGTTTTTACTTCGCATCGCTTTCCTTGAGCCAATTTTTGCCCCAAAAATGAAGCAACAGCAGGGAAAACGAAGTGTTTTTATGATCCAGATGAAATATTCGATAGCAAACTCTTGGAAAAGAAACAAACAAACATTCTTGAGTCCAAACTACTTTCACTTTCACTTTCGCGTTTATGCTTGCGTTTAATAAGCCGTTTTCACGTGAAATAAGCGCCTTTGTGCTTGCCCTTGTGCTTGCGTCGCTAGTGAAAAACAGGTTTAATTAAACGTCACACGCGAACTTGGAATTGCATTTGCTTGAAAATGAATTGATTTTCAGAATTTTAAAGCCATCAAAATGGGAACATATGGTCGAGGCGTTTTCCTGGAATAAATTGCATGATAAAGTTAATTTAATTAAGGAGCTCAATAAATAGAAGCATGCATAACACGGAAAAATGATAGCCGCGCGCACTGTTTGTTTTAGTATTTTTGAAAGCCATAAGCGATATTTTTTCTTAATCCTACTGTAATAAAAAGGGAGAAGTTTTAGGAAAGTTTTGACGAACGTTAAGACTCGATAATTTTGTTTGTTCTATTGGCGCGGTAGTTAATTAATTTACTTTGACAGTTCCCTCCCGCCCACAGTCCGCGCAGTGATCTCCATACCTGATATGCCAGGCTATGGAGTTTTAAGCATGACGAATATGTGATTATTTTTTCTTCTTTTGCGTGTTTTCCGTGACTACAGCAACACACAGCCGTGGACCAAGGAATAGAATGCGAGTTTCAGATCCCAATCATCGGCTTACGCTTCACTCTTATATGAGACAAATGTACTACGGTAAAGCTCGCGGCAACGGGAACGGTAGTTTTACAGTTACCTTGGGAAACCGGAAGATCTCGCCAATTCAATTCGCGGTTTTGAGCCGGAAAAAGAACGGTTAAGTTTCGTTGCGCATATTCCTAGAGAGATAAAACTATTATTATTTCTACGGATCATAACTTAATTTGTATTTACAATACAGTTTCTTTAAACTCCTCCCTTCTGTCCTGAAGTTGTGTGAGTGCTGAGTATATGGGGGGGGGGAGGGGGGGAGGCAACCCACGGGAATTAGACTTCCACAGTGGTCCCCAGGATGGGAAAAATTTGACTTGACTGCCATCTTGAAAAGTTTGTTGTGCTAGTGCCTGGGGTGGGAATTTGACTTCTAATGGCGACCCAAGGGTTGGGAAATTGACATTTGAAAACCCGAAAATGTCAAATTTCTAGTGGGTTACTCCCTCAGCAACCCCCCCCCCCACCCTCCATTCCTGGGGGCAAACCATTTATAGGTGCATTACACAAGGTTATACTCGTCAGGATTTAGAAAAAATAAAAACCTCTCGAACACTGTTTCAAAAAACAAAATCTTAGAGTAGTAGGTAATGTTTACTATACTCAATCTTGCAAATTGTTCAGTCTTCCAAAGAACTAGAAGCAGATGCCGTTTGCGAAGTTTACATTGTTAATGGTTATATGTTGACGTAGAACATTGTACTAGATGCCATGCTTTTTTGTGAAGAGCGAAACGTTTCTAAGTTGTTTATACAAACCGTATGGCACGTGCGTAAATTGGAGATTTTTTTGAGCTTTGTTCCATTGATGATGATAATCTTTTCCGTACGTTGCATCCGAAGTGGAAATGTATGTTAAACTTGGGCGTTCTTTCCACAGGCATCTTATGGGAGCCCTTTAAAGTACGTATGCAGTTTCGTTTGGGAAACGTTTTCAAAAGATGAATTCGTGGTAGAAGCAGAGCTGGTTTTGCGTCTAAGAGTTCGGCGAGTGAGCCGCAAAGTTAATGTTAGTGTTTCAGCTGGTGAGACCCTTATTATGGCAAATGGAGACGGATGGCTTGGATTCCCGTGCTTTGCCGCGGAGAGCCAACGTGGAGTTTGGGTTAAATGTGACTCGAACACTTAAAGCATGGAGAAATTTTTCAGAGGAGAGTTACATATTACAGGTAACTAGTTTTACAAAATACAGCACCTGAATAAACAAGAAACGATCGAAGAAAAGAGGCAGAAGAGGGAGGGAGGTAGAAGGGGTGTGGTAAATATTTCTTCTGTAAGAATGTTTGACTAATTTTAATAGTTTGTAAGATATTTCGTTGTTTACATACCTTTCAGTGTGCAATCTCGAACCTCGGTCTTCGTCCTTAGTGTGCACGACCAACTCTTAAAAAGATCGAATTAGGTTTACGATTTTCATTGCTTTTTCCAAACAATACTAATGGCCCGAAGTGAGTCGAACTCGAACTCGAAGTTGAACTCAGTTAAGTATGCGCAATTCAATCGAAGTCCGATATTTTCGAACTAACAAATCAGAACTTTCCAGCGTCGCTTGTTTCGCGAATGCTGGGCAAGGAGATCGAAGACTCGGTACGAGTTTTGTACAGAAGTTAATTGAGGTGCTCATCATAATAATATCAATAACAATAACAATCATAAACAAAATATTCGTATAGCGCCTAATCAGTTCTGCACCAATCTTTTTGTTATCTGCACCCGTCTGAAGATTTCAAGCCCTTGCGTTATGTGATTGAGGGTACTATTTTGTTATTGTTTTTAAGTTGCGAGTGGAACTTGCGCAAAAGAACAGTTAGCACCGCTGCTTATATGTTGGATATTGGGAGGTGCCTCAAACATGGCCATGAGCATGGACCATTTCTGGTGTGTTATACACACAATCAAAGTACCCACCCAGCAGGGATGACATCTGGAAGTTAGTAAACAGTCAATCAGCTTGCATTGCATCACATGCCAGACAATACCCCGAGTCAAGCCATAACAGTGGTATCATCATCCAGAGTCACACAATTCCTCGGCAAGAAGATGGCAGATCTCCAAGGAATCCAAGCATGATATGTTACCAGGTGTCATTTGCCATCAAAATGAGCGCTTCTACAGTAATGTTATCATGCAAAAATAGGTTTTCTCAACTACGTGATGGCCTACTGCCATTTCCCCATCCCAGATCACTTGACGCCTACCACACATGCCATCATCTGGGCCTTGTGGTGGCAAAAATATAGTGCTAGACCACCCAAGAAGCCACTTTGCGTCCCCACTGAGCTAGATTCTCTAACGGTCATTGTCTCTGATCCAGAAACGGGCCATGCAGTGCAGAAGGAGTGGTGGAGTTTTCAGCCAAAAACTGTGGGTGCCGTTAGTGTAATCCGATTGGTTAACTGTTTTGTCTTGTGTTCATTAACTGCTTGTTAAAGGTTACTGATAATGGTCTTTCCAAGGGAATGGGGTGGAGTTGCACAGGTCACCCATTTATGCCGCAGATAGACCAAATTTAAAACAACTTGACTAGAAGTACCCTTGGTTAAACACCAACCAGGGGAACACCGGGCATCTTTTTGCTAGCGAGCGTTCATTTGAATGGCCACGCTTCCAGATTCACGCGCAACTTCGAGTTTTAAGCCACCTTGTCCAGTATAATGGGTAGTGCTGCGTGAAAGTGAATGACTTTCATTTACAGTGCATTAAATTGAATTCGTCAATGAAAGGTCCAATAGTTTCTCAAATGTGTCACGAATATTATGAATCCCCAGGTTGCCGTAGAGTTGTTTAACAGAAAGACCGAGGAAAGCTTAACATTGCTTTGCAACTTTGGATAACAGCACTCTTCAGAGACTGGAAGCAACAAAATCAAGGAGAAATACTACTATTACCTTTTACGCCAGTCAGAAAAACGGAAGAATCACTTTTTCACTCTCTTCTCAACTGTCCCGATGAATGAGCGTACTGATATTACTCCTCTTGAACGTTTGCTGCTATGGCGAAATTAATTAAAGCTTTGTCCCTCCTCTTAAGAAACCTTACGCCATGTAATATACTGTTCGTGCCCAAGCCAAGTCCTCTTGGTGAGGCCACTGTAAAACATCTAGTATAAATTCTGTAGTAGTATTGGGCTCTGTTTGATTTGTCATCAAGCTACCAAGAACTGGTTAACTTCAAGTTTGGGTTAAGTTAACATAAGTAATGATTGGAGACAAGTCCTGGAATATGCATGCTCACTGTTCTGACGATTGCCAGCAGTAAAAAAGCAAAGAAACCAAACAGAAACATTAAAGCAAATTAAGCAAAACAAGAAAAAAAAATACAAGTATGGATTCCACAGATAAAATTCCCTGCATGTTTTTAATAATCAGTTTGCTTTGTGTTTGATTAGTATTTGTACCGATAGAAATCAGGCAGTCACGATTGAAAACTTTGTATCTCACCTTCGTTATATTGTAAGAGTCTAAGTTAGAACTGTTCATGAAGTAACAAAGTAGTAGTTTGTTTAGCAACATCTTAGAAGATTAAAGAACTAAAAGATACAGTAAATATATCGTCAATAAAGTTGAGTCCGGTCTTCTGACAGCAAATGCTTCTGATCTACCGGGCTTTAACTAAAGTGATTCAGTTTATGGTGCACTCGTGTGATTTTGACTTTCAATTGCAACCGGAAGAAAGTGTACGATTTCCTTAACTTTCAGTCGACGGGTTCCCAGGCGACCAAAGGCGAAATTGGCGATAACAACGACTTGTCAGAACGTAAACTTGCCTGCCTGATTAGTTATTGTATGTTCTTTTCAATTCACCTGCAAGTTTCACTTCAATTGGCGAATATGCACGCCTTGTAACCTTAATGAACGTTACCCGCTGATTTTGTCTTCCGTTACCAAACCTGTTGACCCCTCCTATAAACAAACAAATGAATTGAGAATTGAGAGGGTGAAACATTTTCAAGGTCTTTCAAATCTCACTATTTCAGATGCTCATCTCGGACTTCTGGCTCTCTAAGCCTATGTCTACACTATACCGGATAGCTCGTGCCGGCACGAAAACCATATCGGATAGGCTTTTGTTCACATTCAAAACGATGATTTCGGCACGGTTTTTGAGTCGGAGCGATGCTAGGCGGCTGCGGTCTTGACAGTGAATCGTCACATATCGGATAGGTTTTCGTGACACTCTATGGAGTAGTGTGAACAAAGAATCGAACCGAAGCGGAAATCAACAACGAGGAGCAATCATTCTAGTGGAAAGATGGCGGCGGTTTTGGGCCACTGCCGTTCACACCAGGCCGGAGTATTTTTGAAAACGGCATAAAATGCTCTCCGGCATAGTGTAGACATAGCCTAAGAGTCGATTTTGGAAAACTGGTGAACCAGTTTCCATGTTCCCAGTTATATTTACTTTGCGGTATTTTTGACTTAATTTGCGTCTAAACTGACGTGAAAATGACTTCGTCTGGACGTACTTACGGTTCCAAAATACTAATGATTCATTCAGCATTCATAACGTTTTTCTGATCACGCCAATCCCTGAAATTTCACTTGAGTCGAAACAACCTTTAGGACATAACAGTTGTTAGTATATACCACACAAGTGAATGATGCTTTTTCGCGCGCTCTGATTGGTTAACTCGGAGGTGATTAGCAAGTACTATTCACCTCCGAGCAGCCGGCACGCGAGATTTTACAATTTCCTACCGCTTGTCGGTATATTGTCACACATAAAGTAATGTTTTGATCCGCTAATTATTCAGCTTGTGTGGTATATACTAAAACAATTATTCACCTCAGTGTCGGTGAAAGTTGTGTATATTTACCTCGCCGCTTCGCGGCTTGGTAAATATCCACCACTATTCACCTCCACTTCGGTGAATAATTGTTAAATATCAAAAAAAAAAAAAAAAAACCACTGAATATTAACTTTAACTTTAACTCAATGGCGAAAATTCTTCTTGATAACCGTCAACCGTCAAAATCGGTAAGATTTTTCCCTGCTAGCTGAGGCCTCACGTTGAATACAAAGAAAACAGGCCTCTGCTAGCAGGGAAGTAAAATTTAAGCGCCAGCCAGCCCCAGCCTCATTGAGACCCTCAATTGAGGCCTATATGTTCAGAATTTGAGCCCTTGACCTCTGTGATACCCTTGGCTAAAAAGGCGGAAATTAATTTTAAAAAAGCAAGCTCAAGGGATGAACACGAGAGAAAAAAGGAAATCTGATGTATTCGACCTGCGATGAAAGAGCGGGGCTTGGCATGGGTATTACAGAGGTCATTCACGGGCTTGAATTCCGTTCATTTAGAGGTCTGAATTTTTCAGGATCGGGTAGATGAGTGCACGAGAGCCTCCTCCATTGGCAAGCTTAAAAGCATGGAAGTTCAATGGACTGCTTGAAGGCCCTTTCTAGATAATCGAAACCACAAGTCAAGCGACACTGAAGCAAATAAAAAAAACAGACAGCGAGTAGAGACAGGAAGAGCCACCCCAGCGCTCGTTTGCGTCACGTTACTTATTTTTCGCGCGCACAAGCGACTATTCAGAAGGGTATGCTAGCAGTCTAGAGGTTCAATTGCTAAAATACTATTAATTGCAATATGTCTGTCAGGTGTCTTATAAAAGCTTGAAAGTTCAACTTGTTACCGAGTGAAGATCACCATTGAAGCTCTCAACCATATGAACCTTAACAGCAATGTACGCATCACTGGATGCAGCCATATGAGTGTTTGTCCACCAAAGTCCCACTGACGTTTTACTTTTATCCCGTAGAACCAACAATAGAGAACGCTGCCCAATGCTGAGGGCTTCTTGTCTCTTCTTTGGCCTGAAGGGTTCTCATGGCTCTCTGTAGTGATACAGCAGCATCACGGGAAGTCTTGTATTCGTGGTAAAATGAGGTTATGAGTTCAGAGGCGGAGCGGTCGTCAATTTTCCAAAGCGTGACGATCACGCAAGCTGCTCCCGCGGCCAGAAACGCGCGTGACAAACCTGTAACGGGACGCAAAATTTGCGGTGTGAAACTTAACAGCTACACACTAAATTTACAACGGAGCCGGATGGGTTGGAGTCTGTAAGAGGGTTTCGTATGGCAAGGGAATGACTATCGGTGCGTTCCTTGTGCCGTGACGGGGTTGGGATGTCCGTGCACGACTTAGGTAGGACTAACGTAAAGTTTGTTACTATATAGATAAAAGTCACGACCCAGTTCAAAGTACTATTAAGTTAAAAATGTGAAGTCGTAATCTAAAAATACCTGATATCTTTAGAAAACATCTCATGCACCTATATTCTTTTGAAAGCTCTCATTCAAGAAATAAGTGGTCACGGACACAGTGTCTGGAACCAGAGGCTCACCTAATACCCCATCTCCCGTCACTTTTCCCAGTCCAGTGTCACAGCAGCTTAGCACCACAAGTTCAGCGTTCAGATGCATGCCCCTCACTTCCTCGGCTGTAAGAAGGCCATTACAAGTGGACCCGTCCCCAGACTTGGCCAGAACAATGAGTCCCTTCATGCTATAATCGCCGTGCGAGTCCGATTCATCAATGACAGCGTGAGTAGCAAAGTGCAGAATTTTATGCTTAGACATTGCCGCTACCACGTCTTTCTTGTTGGCACGGGTTCCAACAAAAACCTCAGAATCTACCGAGTTGACGATCTCACTGATCACGTGCACCTCGCGTTGGGCGGAGGGAAGCTGTGGAAGCTCACTGAAAGGCATTTTGGGATTTCCGACGGCAAGAAGACTAAATTCTGAGTTCCTTTCTCGTTCCGTCCTCTCACGTGTGGCACAAGCTAGGTCAAGGAAATGGATTGCGGGGCTAGTCGAGATAACAAAATCCTCGATAACATAGCGGCGTCCTGTTTCTCCCAGGAGGGCAGCAAACGGAACTTTTAGCAAGAAATCCTGAGGAATAAATGTAACTCGTGGATTTTCGTTATTTTTGGGAAGGAAATCCACAATAGGTTCTATAAGGATCTTGTGCACTTGGTTAAGCATGGGCTGCCAAGAGGCCAACTCCGGGTCATCATGAAGGTCGCTGGATTCAGATGACTCAGCATTTGTAGGATCATCAGCTGTGCTCTCTGGCAAGTCATAATCTGATGCCAATGTGTTTTCTCCCTCTTCGATATCTGTGGGCGAGGAAACTTCAGCGTTTTCATTCTCTGTTAATTCTGACGCTGAATCACCTGTTACGCGGTATCACTGATCGCCGGACCAAGAGAAGAATCCTCACAAACGTTACTATCTGATAACAGTGGATCCTCTGTATCTTCCTTGCGTTCTGTGTGATTTGCATTTGAAAGTGGTATCGAGAAAGCCTCAAGGGTTTCTGCTTCATTCGGATCTATGCTGGAGGCATTTGTCCCACCAGTAATGCTGCCCACAGGATTATCATTTGTTGACAAAGCATTTTCTTCATCTACATTTTTCAAGGTGTGATTGCCACTTTGCATGGGATTACTGGAAATGTCACTATTCAGCGATTCCCCTGAATCTACACTTGAAAGGTCAATATCGGCATTTATCAGTCCAGTGCAGTGATCATTGACAGCGCCATCATTTGATGTCAAACGGTCTTGCATACCCTCCGCCATTTTGCAATGATTGGTACTTTGCACGGAAACAGTGAAAGCAGCAGTACTTACTGTTAAGGCGCTATCTGGTATCGTACAATCCAATACAGCAGTCTTAACATCAGTGTACATTGGTGTGATAGATGTCTTGTGATTACTTGCCGATTCTTCCGTCTTGGAAGAAGTTTCCTGGCACTGAATGAGTTCTAGAGATTGAAAAAGAAACCTTTTCCAGAGCTGTAACAACGGCGCCGAGTTCTTCTGGATTATTGATCGGAGAGCTGACTGTAAAGGTTGTGGTTTGCAGCAGTGAATTACTTGAATCGATCACCAAACTTTGGTCTTGTTCCATTTTTTCACTAGGTTTCATGGACTTACCGCAGGAAGATTCAGTCGCATTTTTCGTTTTCTTGGAACACGTATGAGGTCCCATTTCAGTTAATTGCCCTTTATTCTTCGAGGAGACATAAATAGCTCCGCTTAAGTTTGTGCTTGGTCTTCCTGTGAGTGATCCGCCAAATTGACAGTTTTGATGGTCGCCTGTTGGATCGTTGATTCGTTGTAAAAAGGATATGTCTTCAGGCTCGCATTTTGCGAAATCAGTTTCTTTCCGACGTTTCATTGGAAGAGATCCAGGCAGTGATTCTTCAATCGCTGAACCAGCTTCAGCTTTAGAAACTACTGCCCCAGTGCCGTAAGACTCTAGTTCTGCAACTGTACTATTTTCAGTCTGGGCGACGTGCTTTGCTATTGAGGAATTAGAACCTTTGTGCTCGATGGAAGAAGTTGTACTGACGTTTTTGAGTTCTTCTGGTTCACCATTGGAACTTTTGTTGACGTCCTCGTTACCATCGAAGTCAATTTCGAAGCTTGCTGTTAAAAGGATCCCTTTTCCCTTAGTTTTGGCTGGCACATCCCACAGAGACAGGGGCACCCAACGACAAGTTTCGGTAGATATCTGTTCGGTGGAGGGTAGTTCGCCTAAGGCTTTTGGCGTCGATTAAAGAGTGCACTCAGATTTTCGTAAGTAAAACGTGGCCTAAAAG
>JAEMWC010001898.1:0-42500 GCA_016490735.1 Pachyseris speciosa | reverse complement strand
GTGTCGATAACAAAATGCTCGAATATGACTGGTTCTTAACAGCCTTTATTTGTGGCTTTAAAAATTGACTGCTTCAGGTCCAAACTGTCCGATTTGAGCTGTCCGATTACAAACACTTGTAATCGGACAGGCCAAATCGGACAGTAACCTTATCTGGATACGGTCAGCAGTAGCTGCCATGTCGTGTCAGTTGTCAATCTTCGCGCTTTGTAAATTAGCAACCATTTCCGGTGTCGGATAATTTGCATTTGAACCGTTTGTTATTTTGTACAATATTTAGAAAGTTTACCTCTAGAGATTCTCGCATTTTTTTATAGACACAATTAATTGGTAATCGGACTTCGTGTCGTACAATTCAGGGGTAATCGTGCTCGTAATTTCAAATCAGCCTCGCGCTACGCGCTCGGCCAATTTGAAATCACTCGCCTTATTACTCCCTGAATTGTACTCCACTCAGTCCTATTACCATTACTAATTGCAGCATATTTTGACTGCTAATAAATTTAATGAATGACACCACTACCTCGAACAAACGACATATCCGTTAGAATAATTAAATAACTTTCTCAACACACAGTACCTACTATTTTATATTTTTACACCTGGCAAATAAGTCACCTTCAAATATCGGATCAAAATTTTAGAAATGTTGGTTTACTTATGAAGGAGGGAAACTAAAATACCCGGGGAAAGAATTACCCACAGCAACGAGAATTATACAACGAAAAAAACGTAAAATGACCTTCCTTCTGATCTGTAAACATTTCCCAGCTCTCCGCAACATCTCGACACAAGCCCAGCGTCTCTTAATTCCTTAGCTATTTCCAGTGCCTCGCGGAGCTATTTTTTGGCTCTTCCCCAGTCTGCCGCAGACCTGCAAGTGCATCCGTAATAATAGAGATAAAGCGCTTTCGTGTAGTTACTCAAGCTGGATGTGTAAGTCATGAGTGGGTTGAAATATCGTTCCATTGCTTCTTTGTGCTCTCCACGATCTAACAGGCAGACTGCAAGATGTATTTTTGCTAAGGCCTCCTTCTCAACGTCCTGCATACAATCAGCAAGTTCCCTGGCTTTCTTGAAGAATTCTTCCGCTGTGGGAAGCTCTTTTCGAAGACGGTGTATCGACGCTGTATTCATGCAAGCGTCAAATAATTGCTGGGATTGTAGAGATGGATCTGTAGAAGAATAGAATCTGACTGAAACAAAACGAACAGTGCGGATGTTGGACGCTTTCCTTTTGCATGGAAATACCGAGGATAATTTTCTGTTAAAAGGAACAGGGCAAATTATCCTCAGTCAAAATGGAAAGGGACGAGCGTGTTCCTTTTGCACTGAGTTACTCTATAAGAGACTGGGTACTAACGAAAACAGCACCAAGCTGCGCGTTTAATATGGTACAGGATTTTTCGATCACTCCGGTAAAAATGAGGAAAGGGGAATACCTCGGAAGGTATTTCTTTTTTTTTTTCGAAAAATGTCCAGTTGAAACCGGAACCGGGTTTTCCATGCAAAGGAAAGTGCCCGTTGAGTTAAATTTTCCGATCGATTAGTCTGCTAGCAGTCCCTTTCAGGATAGTGGGGAGTGCACGCCAATAGCGCGGCGTGACTGATGAAACCCAACAAGCTAAAGGGGGACTGGGGAAGAGGCTCCAGTAAAAAAAAAATGTACTGGCTCTCCGCTATCCAAACAGCGGCGGCTAGCAGTCAAATTTTTTATTTTTATTTTTTTTTCAGGGGAGGGCAGACTGTTTGATAACAATTCAGACATGTTAATGATTTTCACTAATTGAGTAACCAGTATGTTCACAGAACAGGGCCTCAGCTTTGAAAGATCCTTGGAACATTCAGAAAAAGTATGTTCCAAGATTTAGTCACCCTGTCTTAATTTTATTTTCTCGGGAATCCTTGTGTTCGTTTGGCCAAAGCTATAAACAGACCTCATCACGGAGTTTTCTGACCTGCGGTCTACTTAATTAGGAATGCAAATCCAGAAAGCTGTTTGTATTAACCACTGAGTACAACATCAGTAACCACACAGTAGTTACTATTGCACAGCTCTGATTTAAGCTCCTTTCTAATTTATAACATGGTAGCTACTCTAAAAAAAGTTATGGAATTAAGAGGCGTCGAACTTTAAAGAATATAAAGGGGATTAAAAAACAACAGCAGCAACAATCAAACTCGCTTAAACGTTCGGTCGTCACGTAAGTCAACATTTGATACTCAGCCACACATTTGGGTTTTCGATATACACCTGTATATATTGCATGAGTTCAACCAAATACAGAGTAGCATCAGCTTTTTCTATATAAATGGAATGGGATAGTTCTCATTTCCGAGAAAAATAAAACGCTATAACTGAGAGACAGTATATGTTTTTCAGTGACCAAGCCGAGCATCAGGCTTTTATGGGAGAGGGTGGGGAGGGGTTGGAGGCGAGTCTCCTACCCACTTCCCGTAAGGAATTCCCGATATTTAGAGTATTCTGGTCACGTAGCGTCATAAATAGCAAAGTTTTGTTTTGAAATTAGCCAAGGTCTTCAAGCTGCATTTTATTCTCCAGATTCACATATCGAAACTGATCGGCCCCTCGCTTATCTGGGCCTCCGAACGCTGTTGGAAATTTTTAAAATATTAGCAAAGCTTTTTTTTCGTTTTGCGTGAGTTTTGAATTTTTTTGCAGACGGTTTGCACAATCAGTCCAAAAGTCCACGTCTTGTTTATTCAACGGTCGGTAAATGACATTAATTAGTCAATCTCCTGGACCATTAGCACTTCCGTGTCATTTCGCTTCGGCGTCCCAAATTTGGTAACCGGAAGTAAATAACTTTCACTTCGAACGAAACAGAGTGAATGTCGAATCGATAAGGGCTAAAAAGAAAGGATGACAACAAAACTTACCATACCTAAACTCTCTTCACAGGTCGTCTTTCGACTTGTATCTCCACTATACAAAGTGAACTCAATAGCGGCGTCAGCTTTTGTTTCGTTGAATAAATTCTGAGCTGTTTCTAAAGCCACACTCCATGGGCCAGTTGCAATCTGGACGTGAAAGAGCTTGTCCATTACTGCGAATTTCTGTTGCCTGTTCTCTGCTTTTCCGAGGAGGTACTCCCAAATAAGAGACGCTGTCGGTAGGCTTCTGTTTGTGTACTCCTGTGCTACTCTGAAGACACGAGAAAATGAAAACTCTTCCGGTTTTGATTTCAGCTCGTCGAGAACAGTTTGTTTGGGCGCATGTAGCTTTCCGTGTATATCTTCGAGCCCCTCCTTGGCGAGATCCTGGTGTTCTGGGGCTAAATATTCCATACTCGAGACTATAAACTGTTTGATTCCTTTACAATAGGTACAATACATGCAAAAATTTTCCGAACATAATTATGGCTCCTTCGAGTTGTTTTTGAAAAAGCGAGCGGTGAGCGAACCACGTGGAACGCCGGGATGTTTTCCTGCGAGGAGACTGGACACTGTTTCTAAATCCAATATGGCGAACCACACCGTTTTGGACGCCAAAATACCTAGTGGAGAAAATCATCCGATCGCGTATCTACGAGAATAGGGACCTTAAGCACCGGAAAAATCGACGACGCGAACGTCTTACCGGAAGTGGCGACTGTGGTGTCCAGGCTCTTTTGGCCATAAATTCCCGCCAATTCTCCCGTCCTCCAGTCGTCACGGACGTCATTTTAGAGATTTTCCCGTCGCCAAGAAAACGCGAAAGATTGTGTTGTTATTGAACGCTGGTGAGGTTCTTAAACTTGCTGAGAAGTCGTGTTCATCACAGTTTTCTTGTTTTTAAACATATAAGAAATATTTTATCCAAATTTAATACAGCAGCCGTAATGAGCGAAGAGGTTCAGGAGGTTGACACGGTGTCCAATGTGCCTGGGTAAGTTTGTCTGATTAGTACGTGTTATTAAAGTTTACTTTATGGTTAAGCTTACTACTTTGATAGTTTTTAGCAATTCATTGCGTGGTGAATTGTACAGTTTATACGCGAGTCTCAGCTTTATTTTGGTAGATCAGTTAACTGTGTGGGTATGGTTTTAGAAAGAAGCAGCGAAGGTAAGCTTTTTCTAACAAACTGTTAGCCGAAATATACCAGATGTTGTTATCACTAAATTTTATTTTCTCAGGCCACATTTGAAAATTTTGCCGCTTTCTGACCACCAACCGGACAACTTTAAGCTTTAATAAGAGTAGGCTTTTGAATATAATTGTCAGTTTCCTACAATGATAAACGTGACATCAATATTTCCAATTTCTTTGCAGGGTCAAAAAGAGCACTAATATGGTCTGGACCGAAGAGCACGACTTGCTCCTGTGCCGGGAGGTCATTGCGGCGGAGGTTTTTTCCAGTAAAAGGGGAACCCTTCAAAGAAGTGCTAAGTGGAACCAAGTTGCAAGCCAGTTATGTGGAATTCCACGACCGCATTTTAAGGTTGACAAACGGTATGCTTAATTTAAGTGTAATTTTCTTTGCCTTGAATTATTTAATTTGAATTGTAAGCTTATTTACATTTTCAGTCCTCAGTCGTGAAAACGATATGCGGATGTCTACCAAAACATTAGAAAACACATCTCTATTTGTGTTTGTTTGTTATCACAGGTCAGTAAGGGATCGTTACAACCTTCTTTCCGATCGACTGAGACTGAAGCTCAAAAGGGAGGCAAAGGGAAGTGGAATTTCTCCTGAAATGACGGAGACTGAACAAGCATTAGAGTTCCTTATTGAGCACGAGGATTCCACTGAACAAGCCCATAAGGAAACCTCAGAGAAAGGTAAACAGAAAGATCGGAAGGAAGCAGAAGAAGTTCGGAAAAAGGCAATGGAGAAGCTGGGAACTACACAAAAGAGGAAGTCTGGAGAGGAAGGGGGGGGGGGCAGAAAAAAAGGCGCTCAAATGGAAGTGATACTCTAACTTTCCTCAAGGAAAAAAATGAGCAGCACATGAATTTAGCTCGTGAGAAGTTTCAAATAAAAGCCAAACAATTTGAGGCAGAAACCCAAAGGCATGATGATCTGATAAAGTTCATGCTGCACCAACAGCAAATGCAGCTGCAGAACCTTCAGGCCATCATGACTCAGCAACAGCAACAAATGCAACATTCAGAACTTAGAATGGGGACTTGGTAGCAAGACTTAGTAAATCAGTTTAAAGAGCTTTGGATTAATATCTTGGGCTCTACAAACACATTTTATACTTAAGCTCAGATTTCTCTCTTCTTTTTGTTCTGAAGAGGTACTGGTGGCAAACATGAAAGCATTCGCTACTTTAGCCACCACACACATCATGTACATTGTGTAACCTCTACTTTAGTCTATGGTATTTTTTAATTACTAAGTGTAACTCTTGTATTGTTTTGCTTTGTAATTCCTTTGCAAATAGCGTGAAATAAATGAACTGAACTGAACTGAACTGGAGAGGGAGTAGTTTTGTAACACTCCTAGTCACTTCATGCTGGGTATGCTGTGATGGACTAGCATCCCATCCAGGGGGGAGTAGTAACACTCCTAGTCACTTCATGCTGGGTATCCTGCAATGGACTAGCATCCCATCCAGGGGGAGTAGTAACACTCCTAGTCACTTCATGCTGGGTATCCTGTGATGGACTAGCATCCCATCCAAAATGCCATCCATGCTGGGTATCCTATGATTGACCAAAATGCCATCCAAGGGGTTAAGTAACTCCTAGTCATTTCACACTGACAAAATTTGGGGCTTAGCGCTGGCTATGATAAGCTATCTGGCTTGCTCTCTTAATGCGAGAAAAATAAAAAAAATGAATAAATAAATAATAAAATACAATTAATTAATAAATGAAGCAGGGTATATTGATTCAGTCATGATTCCCTCTTAATGTAAAAAAATGAAAATAAATAAATAAAGCAGAGTATAATGGCTGCCTCAAGACTCCACTGTTAAATGAAAATACACGTTCCTTTGAGATTTTGTATTTTAAATCTTCTTGTTGAGGAAATGATTCATTTTACAAGGTTAACTGCATTGTGGCATGATGTGTCGATTTTCCCATTGTTTTCGAATATTTTTCGTGGACCGACCTAGTAAGCTCTCTAAAGCTGGAAATTAATTGGCGGGAATCTTCCATAGGAAGGCTGTGGTATAAAGCATGGTTCATAAGGTCACGTCTACACAATGATCTGAAGCTCAAGTGGTGTTTCTTTCCTACAGATTCCCCTCAAACGTTTTTTTTCCTGTTCTTTTAACTATCGAATAATATGGCTTCGTCCATTTCATTTAAGTGAAATAGACACTCCTCAGTAAGTTTAAACAAGGGCATTCATTTCAATGAATCGACAAAACATGTCACAACAAACCTCACAGAGGGAGGCAAATATTACGGCGGAAAATGTAAAATACCTTGTAGTAAACGTTAAGATGCAATTAAATAATAGCTTCAATAAATCTACAAGCACGCATCCTCAAAGCTTCCATTCAGAAATTGTGAATTTACCTGTAAAATTGAGTGACGAGTTAGCGGATTTACTCGTACGATTTCCTGGCTCATCTCTCTCTCGTCTTCGGCGGGCCATGCCAGTTCTGATACACCCAGCTCTTTGTAGGTGGAGTTGGCCTTCGGCCTGTAGAAAGAGCAGGTTGTCTTTGAATATTCTTCCTCAGATATTTTTGCGGGCCGTTTTTTGTGTGGAAACTTACCTGGTTTTCACGGTATTTCTCCTGCGATCTCTTGTTCGCGCGGACGCCATTGCAAATCGAAGACAAATTTCCCGCTCACGAGCGAACAACGAATGACAACAAACATCCTATTCGCCGAAGCGAGGCTTGCAAGGAAGGAACAGTGGAACTGGAATCATAGGAAACGGATTTCAACAAAAATTCAGATATTGTAATCCAAGGGAATTTAAGAAATCTTAAAGATTAAACATATGTTATGCGTTTTTCAGTCGATAAGAGCCTGGTATATCTAATTAGAAGGTCTTGATCACAGAGGCGTAGCCACCTCTACGCACGTACGAGCACGTGCGTGCCTGGAAAAGTCGAAAATAAAAAATGAAATAAAAGAAAACAACAATAATCAGAAGCAATAATGAAAAACAAAAGATGATAAAAAGCAAATAAATAAAAGATAAATTTTTCAGTAAAAAAGCACAATTTCTTTCTATTCATTTAACTCTGCTTGTTCGATTCTTTGAAATGTTGACAACAGACGGCGTATGTCGGTTTCAGTTAAGCCTGGTTTTCACTAGCGACGCAAGCACAAGCGCAAGCATAAGTAGCTTATGCCAAGTGAAAACGAAGACTACGCAATCGAACGCAAGCATAAGCGCAAGCACAAGGAAAAGGAAAAATTTTGATCCTTGCGCTTGTGCTTGCGCTTATGCTTATGCTTGCGTTAAGCCCGTTTTCACAGTGAAATAAGCGCTCTTGTGCTTGCGCTTGTGCTTGCGTGGCTAGTGAAAACCAGGCTTTAGAGAGGCGATGTGACGTGACTCATCGGGATCGTTACTAAACCACCACACGCAGGGCCGTAGCTAGCCGGGGGGCAGGGGGAAGCTGCCCCCCTGGAACTGTTGAGCCAGACAAATCACTTTAGTCTTAAAACCCAATCAATCAATCAATCAATCAATCAAATCAATCAAAATCTTTATTTAAACATGTAGTGTCTTTAGAACCCAGATCCCCTCGTTAGGGCAGAACGCCTGACTATTGTAACGAGAGGGCACGAGATACAATGGTGGATTAAACTATCACACTGTCTGGTTTAATCCGGTGGAATCCGTCTTTGTGTCAGACTAGCCCGGTCCACAACATTGGCGACGAAGTAAATTACACTTCAAAGAAGAAGAAACAACGGGACTTTCGCGAAAATCATGGATGATCACGAGAGAAACCACATCAAAACATTCGACTGCTACGGCGACCAAAACACGCTCGGTTTAAGATGGAAGCGATGGCTTACTGCGTTCCAGCTATTTGCAGATGGAAAAGGCCTGATCTTAAATGAGGAAAACGCAAACAACAGACAAAAAAGACGTGCATTATTGTTACACCTCGCGGGAACGGATGTTCAAGATATCTTCTCCACACTCCCAAACACAGGAGACGCGAAGGACTACAAGAAAGCGATAGACGCGCTGAACGCATACTTCGTACCAAAGGTCGACACGATGTACGCCAGGCACTGCTTCAGACAGCTCACACAAGCCCCCGGGGAGACAATCCGACAGTTTGCCACTAGGCTCAGACGTGCAGTGAAAGATTGCAACTACGGAGAAGACACAGACAACCAGATCCGTGATGAAATACTCTGCAAATGCACTAACACGTACATCAAGAGAAAACTGCTGGAAGAAGGTCATGGCCTAACCTTAGCAAGATCACTTGAAATAGCTGAAAACTGCGAGAAAGTTGACACCCAACTTAGTGCAATGAGCCTGGACGGAAGAGGAGAAAATCCAGCTGCTGTAAACCGCATAAAGGAAACAAGAAGAGGCTCTGGTAAGAAGAATCAGTCACGTGGTCCCAAAAAAGATTCAGAGACGACCTGTTATCGATGCGGTAGACCCGGACACTTTGGCAAAGACCCGACCTGTCCAGCAAGAGGACAATTCTGCCGTAAATGTGGAATGGAAGGACACTTCCAAGAGCGATGCAAGACAAAGCAGAAAGGTGGCGTAAGACAAGCCAGGAACCAACAACACAGGGATCCCAAGAGGGGCGCTGCAAACATGGTCGATTACCAAGATAATGAAGATGACCCTATATATGCATTCGCAGTCGGCAATGAGAAGCGAGCGAAGATTGAAGTCACTGTCGGAGGTTGTAAGCTGAACATGATTGTGGATTCTGGAGCAAGCACCAACATCATCGACAAACAAACGTGGGAGTGGCTAAAGAAGAATAAAGTGAAGTGTAAATCAGCACGCGCGGATAAGAAACTCTACCCGTACGCTTCTCAGACTCCACTGGATGTCATAGGAACATTCTGTTGTGATGTCATTGCAGGAACGAACTCTGTTAATGCAGAATTCTGCGTGATCAACGGAGAAGGAGATCCCCTGCTAGGAAAAGAAACCGCAATAAATCTCGGAGTACTGAAGATTGGGATAGAAGTGGCTGCAGTTCATGCAAATCCAAAGAATATTGGTGAGATTCTGCAGGAAAAATACCCAAACGTCTTCAATGGCATTGGAAAGCTGGAAGGCCGAGCAGTCAAGCTCCACATCGATCCAAACGTAAAGCCAGTGGCCCAGCCAATACGGAGAACTCCTTTCAGTCTTAGATCCAAGGTGGAAGAGAAGATTCAGGAACTGGTTGATCTCGACATCATAGAGCCAGCTCAAGGGCCCACCCCATGGGTCAATCCAGTAGTTGTTGTCCCTAAGTCAGGAGGAGACATCCGCCTTTGCATAGATATGCGCAGGGCAAACCAGGCCATACTAAGAGAGAGGCACCCAATCCCCACGGTTGACGAGATAATGCAGAGCTTGAATGGCAGTAAGGTGTTCAGTAAACTCGACTTAAAGTGGGGATACCACCAACTGGAATTGACACCTGATTCGAGGGAAATCACGACATTTGTGACACATTGTGGATTGTTTAGGTACAAGAGACTGTTGTTCGGGGTTAACTCAGCCTCAGAACAATACCAGTACGAGATCCAGACAACACTTGCTGGCATAGATGGACAGGAGAACATCTCGGATGACATTATCGTACACGGGAAGAACCAGGAAGAACACGATGCACGCTTTGAGAGCGTAATCAAGAGGCTCGGGGAGCGTGGGCTGACCCTCAATGCAGCAAAGTGCCAATTCAGCATGGACGAGCTAACGTTCGTAGGAATGGTACTCTCAGGAAATGGAATCAGCTGCGCAGCAGAGAAGGTTGCGGCTGTCAGAAATGCAAGGGAACCTCAGAATGCATCAGAGACACGCAGCTTCCTGGGACTAGTAAACTATTGTGGGCGGTTCATTCCCGACCTAGCAACGATCTCTGAACCACTGAGGCGTCTGACAAAAGCGGGGACACCGTTTGTGTTTGGCAAAGAGCAGAAGGAGGCATTCGAAGAGTTGAAGAAACGCCTTTCTAGCGCAGAAACTTTGGGGTATTTCGACAAAGACTCCCCAACGCAAGTAGTCGCTGATGCCAGCCCAGTGGGGCTCGGGGCCGTTCTGACACAGATACACAAAGGTGGTCCAAGAATTATCAGTTACGCAAGCCGTAGTCTGACCGAAACAGAGCGGAGATATTCGCAGACGGAGAAGGAGGCGCTCGCACTCATATGGGCCTGTGAGAAGTTTCACCCTTACATTTACGGGACGCCATTTGAACTTGTAACTGACCACAAGCCACTAGAGGTAATTTACGGCCCAAAATCAAGACCATGCGCACGCATCGAAAGATGGGTCCTAAGGATGCAGCCATACAAGTTTAAAGTGAGGTACCAACCAGGACCAAAGAACATCGCTGACTCACTATCAAGGTTGGTGAACAGTGAAGAGAATGGAAGCAAATGCTCATCGCAGGCGGAGGAGTATGTACGATTTGTAGCAGTATCTGCAACACCCAGTGCAATGACGACTCGTGAGGTAGAAGAAGCATCTGCTGAAGATGATGAACTGGCAGCAATCAGAAAGTGTATCAATGGAAAGCCATGGGATCAGTTGGTCTACAAACAATACCTTCCATGCAGTGGTGAGTTGTGCACGATTGGACAGTTGATACTCAGGGGGACAAGAATCGTCATCCCGAAGAAACTTAGACCGAGAATGCTATCCCTTGCTCACGAAGGCCATTTGGGCATCGTTGGAACTAAACAGAAGCTACGCAGCAGAGTATGGTGGCCTGGAATGGAAAAAGATGCCGAGAAATACTGCAAAACCTGTTATGGTTGTCAATTGGTCAGTCGCCCCAGTCCCCCAGAACCTGTCAGAACAACAGCACTACCAACCGGACCATGGAGAGATTTGGCTATCGATCTCCTAGGACCGTTACCAACTGGCGAGTCCGTTCTGGTTGTAGTCGACTATTATAGCCGTTACTACGAGGTTGACATTCTAAGATCCACAGTCACTTCCAAGATTATCTCAAGTCTAGAAGAAATGTTTGCAAGACACGGCCTACCAGAGACTCTGAAATCAGACAATGGACCACAGTTCATAGCGACAGAATTTGCAGCATACATGGAGCGGCAGGGAATCAAACACCACAAAGTTACAGCTAAATGTCCTCAGGCAAACGGCGAAGTGGAGCGTCAAAACAGCTCACTGCTAAAGCGGCTCCAGATTGCTCATGCTGAGAACAAGAATTGGAAGGGAGAACTGATCACGTACCTCGCCGCCTACCGAAGTCTGCCACACCCAACGACAGGGGTAAGCCCAGCTGAATTGCTCTTTGGTCGCAGAATGCGTACCAAGCTCCCAGAGCTGAGTGATGTACATGTAGAACAAGGAGTGCGTGACAGAGACAGCGAACAGAAGAGCAAGAGCAAAACGTATACAGACACAAGGAGAGGTGCAACATACTCGGAAGTACTTCCGGGTGATCAGGTTCTGGTGCAGCAGGAGAAAAGGGACAAGCTCTCAACTCGGTTCAACCCGAACCCCTACACAGTCCTGAGCAAACACGGCAACAGCTTGGTTGTACAATCCCGAGAAGGAGTCCAGTACTCACGCAACACCTCACATGTTAAGAAACTACTACAGAACAGCGACACACCAGGTGCACAGGAAGAAACAGTGTCAGAAACACAGAAGCAGGCGGAACCCGCCCAACGGCAAACTCCAGTGCAGGAACCAAATGCTGTTGAGCCCACAGTTCCAAGTGCTATTGAGCCCAGAGTTCCAACTCTTCCAATTGCTCCTGTACCCGAAGTTTCACCCAGGAGATCAAGGAGGCCTAGAACGGCACCGAGTTATCTTGAGGACTACTATACTTAACTCTCAGAGACACTCTCGTCCGTAATGTGAGAGAACATCGAGACACTATCATTGTTGACATTAAGAGATTTATTTGAACTCTTATAGATCCTGTTTTTCGTAGATAGGACTGTTTTTGACATTTTATTAATGTTCTAGCGTTAAGCTTATAGTGCTACCATTTGTTATCTAAAAGGGGAGGGATGTAGTGTCTTTAGAACCCAGATCCCCTCGTTAGGGCAGAACGCCTGACTATTGTAACGAGAGGGCACGAGATACAATGGTGGATTAAACTATCACACTGTCTGGTTTAATCCGGTGGAATCCGTCTTTGTGTCAGACTAGCCCGGTCCACAACAAAACACGGTAAAATTCATCAGGTGAATTACAATTTAAAATACATTTACATAATTATTCCTAATAACAATAAACGTACGCTTAAAAAGTCTCTACAGTAAAATACAATTCTAAACTAAACCTGTTTTCCATGAATGCCGTGTATCTAACTTAATTATATTTAACTAAAATGAAGGTTTAATAATTGCTTAAAAAGATCTAGAGATTTTACTTGTCTTAGATTGCAGGGTAGACTGTTCCAGAGAGTTGCACCTCTATAGCTAAAGCTCCTTTTTAGGTAGTTGGTCCTGGGTAAAGGGACATTTAATTTATTTGTAGAGTCTCTTAAGACATATTCCGACGTACTGCGCTCAGTGAACATAGAGGATAAGTAGTCAGGAGCGAGATCATTAAGAGCTTTAAACACCATTAAAGCTACATGAATTTGATGTTGGGCATTCAGGTCTTTCCATCCAAGCTGTCGTAACAAGTACGCAGCGTCAGCATCATAGGAGGAGGAAGTCAAAACGCGGGCAGCACGATTCTGAAGCTTTTGTAATTTTTCGAAGAGCGTTTTGCCGCAATTCCCCCAGACAATACTACAGTAATCAAAATGGGGTTGTATTAAGGCATTGTAGATGTAATGTAGTATATCTGGTGGAACTAAAGGTCTAATTCGCTTTATGGCGCCAATGCCGGAAGCAATCTTTTTGGACAGTTTGTGGATATGACTATGCCATGCCATGTTATCATCAATAAGAATCCCAAGTGATTTAGTAGTGGATACTTGTTCTATAGAAACATTATCTATCGAGAGTTCAAGGGATTCAGATAAAGTACTCAGTTTCTGTCTAGAGCCAATTAACATTAACTCAGTTTTAGTCGTATTCAGAGTAAGTTTGTTGCAGAGAAGCCATTTGTGGATGTTATTTAGATCACAAGTCAGACTAGTTTGTATTGAGTTTAAGTCTGTGCTAGCGTATGTTATGTGAGTATCGTCTGCATACATCCTAGGTTGGCAGAATGATAAACAATTTGGCAAATCATTGATATAGATCAAAAATAGGAGAGGGCCAAGGATAGTTCCCTGAGGGACCCCACAACCCAGAGAACAGACTTTAGAAAGCGAACCGTTAACTACACATTTCTGAGTACGGTTGCTTAAGTACGACTTAAACCAATCATAAGCAGGCTCCTGTATTCCATACAGACTAAGTTTAGCTAAGAGAACATCGTGATCAACGGTATCAAAAGCTTTTTTCAAGTCCAGGAAAACCACTGCATTTACATAACCGCGATCGATATTGAAAGCCCAGCTGTCAGTCGTTTCAATAAGAGCCGTGACAGTCGAGTGCAAGGAGCGAAAACCTGATTGTTGGTTACTGATAATCGCTTCATTAGCCAAAAAACTATACAATTGATCGTACACTATTCTCTCGAACAGTTTAGCTACTACTGAGATAACAGAGATCGGCCGATAATTATTCACATCAGTTCGCTCACCTTGTTTAAATAATGGTGTCACCCTAGCGCATTTCCAGTCGTCTGGAAATAAACCAGAACTTAGAGACTTATTGAAAATGTTACATAAAGGGATCGAGATAAGATCGGCACATTCCCGAATCAGTTTGGCGGAAATATTATCCAGACCCGTTGCTTTGGATTTAGATAATTTGTTTAGGAGAGAAAAAACATTGCCACTACTAATTGGACTGAAAGAGAACTTGTTGTTGCTGCCAACAATGTAATCAGCATAACTCGACCCATCAGTAACAAGGGGTACCTCATTAGCAAGTTTGGTTCCAATTGTTGAAAAGTGATCATTAAATGCATTGGAAAGCTCGTGAGAATTGGTTAGCGAGTTCTCGTTCAGTTTTAATTCTTTTACAGACGCATTGTTTTTCTGACGAGACGTGAGTTCATTAATAGTTTGCCAGGTTTTGCGTAAATCGCCTTTAGACTGAAGAAATGCATTAGCATAATACAATGATTTGGCAGATTTAACTTCTTCATTGATCTTATTACGCAGCTTTTTGTATAAAGCCCAGTCTAAAGGATCGTTAGACTTTATAGCTTTCTGTTTGGCAACATCGCGATCGCGCATACCTTTCCGCAGGTCTGATGTGATCCAAGGGACCTTGCCCGACCTAACACGTTTTGTTTTGATTGGAGCATGACTGTTCACAATAGTCAGAAATTTAGCTTTCCAGTCAGCCCACAAAACGTTCGGGTCATCACTGGTACAGGACCAATCCTGTCGAGAAATGTCACTACGAAAGTTCTCCCTGTTAAAATTACAAAAATTTCTGAAAGTTTTAGTGTAATGCCCTTTGAAAGCAAACTCCGGTGATAGTTTACGATAAATATAAATAAGGCTGTGATCACTGATGCCAACATGCAAAACTCCTGAACAGACTACCCTGTTAATGCAGTTTGTAAACATTACATCAATTAACGACGATGATGATTCAGTAATACGAGTTGGCTCAGTTATAAGTTGCTGTAGCCCATATATATCAGAAATTTCACAAAGTAAGCGTGTATTGGAGTCGAACTGGGTAGAGGCCAGATTGCAATTCAAGTCACCCATCAGATAGTACGCAAGACCGAGAGAATCCAATTTTCCGATGAGGGTCTCATAGTGCGAGAAAATTTCGACTGAAGAGCAGGGAGGCCTATACCAAGTCACCACGAGAAATGGCTTAGAGCATGGCTTATGAATTTCTAAACACAAATTCTCAAGATCATTTAAGTGCAAGTCACGGCGTATTACAAAGTTAATAGAAGTTTTAATATAAAAACATACACCGCCACCATTCCTGTTTCTGTCCCTTCGAGTAATTTCGTAACCAGGGATGTACAGCTCACAATTTTTGATAGAATCATCAAGTTTAGATTCATTAATTGCAAGGACATCGACTGGGTTATCAGCTAGAAAAATTCTGAGATCATCGATATGTTTTATTAAACTATTCACGTTCAAGGACGCTATTTTAAAACCGCGTTTTTCAGGCAATGAATTAAACAAATACGAGGTTCCAGGAGCCGCTGTAGTACGTATGCTCAAGTCATGACTAGTATTGCTTTGAGAAATACACGGCGGCTTTACTGACACAGGGGATTCGGCATTCAAGGGAACAGGAGATCAATTATTCTTTAAAAAATTTACAAAATTTCTATGTAACAAGTCATTACCTTTTTTATTCAGATGTAATCCGCCTTTGTTGAGTCCGTTCAAGGTAATATTAGCGTGACTTATCACTTTCCATCCATTTTGCCTACAAAACTGCCTTAGCCGACGGTTAATAGTTTTTACCCCATCACAATGAGCATCATTCCGAGTTGTTACTTCGGATAAGACAATTTCGGCGTCACAAGAACTCTCAATCTCCGTCGCCAGATCGACAATGGCATCTGCAACCATATTGGGCTCACTAGATCGCAGGTCATTCGTTCCAATGTGTAGGCAGATTTGGTCTGGAGATTTCTCAATTGTTGGAATGATATGAGACTTCATATCGTGTACAGTTGCCCCAGAGAAAGGCTTCACAACTACTCGGTGCCCCACATCTCTGCCCAGCTTTCTTCCTTGCAAATTTTTGATGATAGAGTCACCTACAACTACCGTGATACGATCATTCTCGGACTTAGTCGGAGATGATGCGTCTTCCGTAATTGCTCTCGTTTGTTGCTTGGAGTGTTCAGATTTCTTGTGTTCATGAGTAGCTTTACGTTGATGAGTGACTCTATTTGACTTTGATTTCCTTTGACGTTGACCCTGACCTTGACCTTGCTGATTATGCAAATTTACAGAACTGCTATTGTCAGCATCCCTTGCAATATTTATCCCTTCTTCTTTCGTTGCAACCTGACTTTCCTTGCCTAGAAGTCTAATCACTGTTGTTAAACTTTTATTTTCGTCACTGAGAATTCTGGCTTCTTCTCTTACACTTTCGTAGCGAGACTCAAGCTCCTGAATTCTTTCGTTGAGAAGGTTATTTTCCTCTCGAAGAGCTGCGATAGTTTCGTTTGAATATGATGAACTTGCCTCTAGCTTAAGTTTTTCAATTTCAAGGTGACAAACTTCCTTTACTTTGATCTCAATAAAGGAATAGATATCATCCACGTTCGGGGTACCTTGAGTAAATGTCTGGCCATTGACAGGGCTTTCGATATACGTTGAGTCGGTTTCAATTGCTTGCGAGTCTGGCTGTTCAGATACAATGGCGTCGCGAAGTCGCTGAATAAGAATACATTTGTTGCCGCTTTTCTTAAGTCCACGCTTATCTAGTTCAGCTTTCAGTTCTTCAATTTTCAGGGATGAAATTTCTCTGTTATCAGGCAGCGCCAGGTGAAGATTTGATTTACTTATCTCCGCCTTTCTTACGTTCTCGTCCGGTTCGGCGTCGGCTTCGTTTACAGCATCTTCGCTCCCATCGCAGTCAAGTGGTTCAGGAACTTCGACATTTTGATCCGCATCTCTTCCATTAATTTCCTGAAGTAATGAAAACTTATTAACGCTTGCCACTTGAGCAGATTCGTTACTCAACGTTGCCATCAGCAATTACAGTTCCAACCGGCTCAACAACAACTAAACAAGATACTTCTAAACAAGATAGTTCGTCTTGACGTATAATGCGTCTTGTGTCCGTCTTTATACTAGTCGAACTAAGCAGACGCACTACAAATGTTTGCCCAAGTTCGTCCCAGACAGATTATGCGTCTCTAGTACAAAAACGGCCAATGTTTCAAAGAGGAATATTTTAATTTGAATATTGTTTCCAACTTTCTTGTCCATTAGAAATGTTATTTGAATTAGAAGTTAGTTTGCCCTTACAGTAGCAGCCAGTATCATGCTGGTCATGGGAACTATCCGATATTTTGTCCAAAAATTTTCTGAGTCAATTTTCACTGTCCCTTTCATTCACGAATTGCTTCTGGATTACCAGTGAGAGAAAATCAAGTAAATTTTACAAGAAAAATGAGCCACAGTAGTAATGGGCTCCTGGCCACAGTAATTTATTACCAATTCTTCATCTTGGCCGAGCATAACCAAAAATCTTTAATTAAGAACGGTTTCCATGAGCTAAAACAGCCGTTTTGAAGAAAATGTGGCCATTGCTTTTCGTTAAACGGATTCGTTGTTAAAAATAGACCAGTCAATCAAACTTATGAAAGCGTTACGGTGACTGTGGGCAGAGATAGGAAAATCCGGACCGGAACCAATCAGATTGTAGGATTCGTTACCGTGCCAGCGTGGGACAATGCGCACAAGGAAGTCACGTTTGGTTTTGCTTCTCATTGGTTAAGGCGGGATATAACCTAAACATCGTTTTTTAGTCGCTTAAAGGGAATCTCCACTCTTACAACAAATTGACGCTAAATTGTAGGCAATAATTACTATAACATTTAAGGGTACAAAAAAGTGGATATCATCATCGCCTATTTTCGCTTTTAAATTTCCCGGGTGCGGCCATTTTGGATTTGATGACGTGCAATGGTTGCCCTATTATTTAAAGATCTGGCTAAACGAAGCAACAATGCTGCGGCAACAATTTGAGCTCATATAGCTCTTAGTACCCTAAGAATGGCTTCAGCTTACCAGATCACATTAGTTTGTGAGGTATCCTTGTCCCTTCAGCCATACTCACAAGCTTTACATTTTCACTGTGTTTCCACGATGTTTCCCTGTTTAGCCAACCGAAACATTGTTGCTGCAACAAAAATGTTTCTGAACCCCCTCAGAAACATTTTTTGTTGCCGCAGCAGCACATCGTGGAAACATGCTCGAGCTTAAAACTGTTGCCGCAACATTGTTGCCTTGTTTAGCCAGAGCTTAACTCAAAGGACTTTCTGCTTCATTTGCTTCCAGCCATTACACGTCATCAAATCCAAAATGGCCGCGCCCGGCAAATCTGAAAGCGAAAATGGGCGATAATGATATCGATTTTTTTGTACACTTAAATGTTATATCCACGTTTCAAAACAAAATTTGGAAGCTAGTAATAATTTCCAACAATTTAGCGTGAATTTGTTGAAAGTGTGGAGGCCGGAGATTCCTTTTAACATAGATTTAACGTTAATATCTCGTTTCCGTTTCAAGCAATTAAAAAGCCCTATGCTCACATCACGAAGCTGAGTTGTGGGATATTTTGTGAAAATTTATTTTTTCGGGTATATTTGGGAAGAGATAGTTTTTCTCAAAGGATTAGTTAAATTGAGGGAAATAGGAAATATTGAAGATTTAATGAAGGTTTAAAATTGGAATTTGAAGTTAGAAATTAGTAGAAGGACACCAAAAACCAACATTTCCAAATTCCAATTTCATCTGCTTGTAAAGCGCATTTGATCATATACACATGGAAAATGCGCTATATAAGTTCTAAATTATATATATATATATATATTATATATATATATATATATATATATATATATATATTATTATACAAACAGTTCCCCAGCAACCTGCAGTGCCCTTGTGGGGTGTCAACTGTCTGGTGGTGTTTCCAAACATTTTTTTCAACATTTCAATCCCTTCTTTAACCTCCTTAAAATTTCGCTCCAATTCACGTTAAGTCCCCCCTTAAAGAGAAACAATTACAAAGCTTTTTTGACATTTCTATCCAATTTTCAGTGCTTAAGAAAGTGGAGGGAGTCTTTCTTTCCATTCAACTGAAACATTTGTTCGTTCAAGATGTTTCGACACTGTCCAACCCACTGTTGTATGGAATCTAAAAAAGAAATTGGGGGTAACTACACAATTTTTAGCTATAAAGCATGTAACATTTCGCATTTTGAAGCTTAATTACTCCCGAAAAATGCGCGGTTACTCGGATCTTCTTTATGGATTCCAACAGAACTTGCCAAGACCACGCAAACATACCATTGTATGGGGGAAGAAAATCTTAGTTTCTCTGGTAATCCCCAGATGCACAAAATGTTTCCCCTTTGGAAACAGGTGGCAAGGTTCTTATAATAGTCTATTAATACGGACCTTAAGCCCCGGCCAAACGCTCGCAACATTTCAACGCAACATCTTGCAACATTGTTGCATCATGTTGTGACGATGATGTGAAGGGGCCGGCCAAACGCACGCAACATTTCAACCCAACATTTTTAGGCAACGAGGACGGCAACGGCAACTCCACTAAACAATAGGCTTAATGAGCAAAAACAATCGCTCTGCACGTGTTTTTTACATTTTGGTACATTTCTTTCCCGTCCTCTGCCAAACAACAACGTGAAATGACCAAATTTTACGTTTTCTCGAGAACGTGAGCGCTTGACGGCATTTTTTTTTCTTTTTCCTTACTCTGACGTCGTTCATGGAAATTTAGTCCCTGGGCAGATCGCCAGAACTTCCCAAGTCAAACAAATTGGAATAATCGTGAACGAGTCACAGAAACGAGAAGTTATATTTTGAAATGACGTTTTCGTTGCCGTCATAGGGAGCTTAAGCAACGAGGACGGCAACGGCAACGGCAACGAGAACGCCACAAAACAATAGGTTTAAAGGTGATGTTACACGAGCCGATTTTTAACGCCGATTTTTAACGCAACATTGTTGCGTTGAAAGTTGTCTCGTGTAACTTGGCACACAGGACGATTTTTAACGCAACATTTTGTTGCGGCAACATGTTGCAGGTTTTTGAATTGCTTTCAAAAACCTGCAACATTGTTGCCCTAATTTTGTTGGAGTTGGTGCGTGTAACACCCCCGCCGTCGACTTTTAACGCAACATCGTCCCCGAGCAGCGAACATTGTTGCGTTAAAAATCGTCTCGTGTAACATGCCGTTGCCGAAAGTTACCGCAACAAAGTTGCCTTAAAAGTTGTCTCGCATAACATGGATTAAAAATCGGCGTTAAAAATCGGCTCATGTAACATAACACAAGCCGATTTTTACCGCCGATTTTTATTGCCGATTTTACACGAGACAACTTTTAACGCAACTTTGTTACGGCAACGGTCGGTAATGGCATGTTACACGAGACGATTTTTAACGCAACATTGTTCGCTGCTCGAGGACGATGTTTTGTTAAAAGTCGACGGCGGGGTGTTACACACTCCAACTCCAACAAAATTCGGGCAACAATGTTGCGTTAAAGATCGGCGTTCAAAATCGGCTCGTGTAACATCACCTTTTTTAATGAGCAAAAACAATCACTCTGCACGTGCGTTTTACATTTTGGTACATTTCTTTGCCGTCCTCGGCAAAACAACAACGTGAAATGACCAAGTTTTAAGTTTTCTCGAGAACGTGAACCCATGACGGCAAATTTGTCATTCTTTTTTCCTGACTTTGACGCCGTTCGTAGTAATTTAGTCCCTGGCTAATTCGCCAGTATTTTCCAAGTTAGACAAAGCGAAATAAACGCGAAAAAATTAATAAGGCGATGTTAGATTTTGAAATGACGTTTTCGTTGCCGTTGCCGTCGTCGTTGCTTAAGCTCCCTAATTTTTTCTTAATAAGTGAACAACCAAAAGAAAAAATTCCTTGTCTTGGTCTTTTCAACTAGCTAGCGTGGGGCCTCTTTAATAATCAGTAACGATACTGGACACTTAACCGAGATGTGTAGACAACAACAGAAACGGAAAACGAATACTAGGGATTCGGGACATGTTCGGTAATATGCTTAATCCGCGGCAACTACCCGGAAATCTTCCAAAATCCTGGACTCTCTCTACGTGACTACAATAATAAATTACGTTTAACCCTGCAATCAGGTAAAAAGGTTCTGTTCTTTGGAGTCAAGCCAGAGGTTTCTCTTAGTCCATATTACAATATTACGAGAAGTTTGCTTTTTACACACAACATAAGAAACGGAGCACGCAGCAACACCGGACACTGTCATATCAGCTGTTCTTTACAAGGTCTTTGGCAACAATTTTATGATGAGGAAAGGCTCGTGCATGTTTCCTCGATAATAAAAAGACAAAAAGTTCTTCTACGTCTCTAGGAACTGATCTATTTGTAGTTGGCACGAAATGCCTTTCACTTTTGATCTCTCTTGGCAGCTTCTTTTATGGCTTCCCGTCTTGCGGCGGCTTTTGCTTCCGACTTGGCTGCGAGAAAACAAAAAAAAGCGTAGAAAAAAGTTAGCATTATTTCAAACTTCGTAGTAGAAAATCCAGCCTTTGGTAAAAATTCCCGCCCTTGGCACCACTTGCATGATTCCCCACATGTGGCATCGCCTATTCGGGTTCAATATTTTCCCGCGCTTGGCACCGGGCTCACTGCTGTCCCTTGCCCGGCATTGGCTGCACGTTTTCCCTCGCCTGGCTTGAGGCGACTCGAGGTTACGTATTTTCCCGCGTTTGACACTACTTGCAGGTTTTCCCAGGTTTTCCCGCGCTTGACAAAGTATGGCGGCCGAATGTTTTAACTTGATACCTGATTGGCTCATTGCATTTTTTCAATTTAATGCGATTGGCCAGACAAAATCACCGTGTTTTGCTAGTCTCTTAGTTTTTATGTACAGCAATCTATAAATTGCACTTTATCAATGCAGTTTTGTGGTTCTTACCAATACGCGAATCGATAAAGGAGTAGCTTTTGCTTTTCCTGTACGCTTCAAATGGATCGTTCATGTCACTTCCCACTCCCTAAAGAAAAGAAAAACATTACAGAGGAAAGGACAATGCAAATGTTTCTTCAACAAGAGTTGGTAATTGTAAATTACGAGAGCCGAACAGATACAGTGAATCAAATATCAACGGTGCTTGTTCTTGGGGGTAAGTACAGAAGGCTTTACTTTCTCAGTGAGGTGCTACCGTAGATTAAAAGCAGATTGTCTCAGGATGACAATAAAACACAATTTGCCTTAAAAAACCATTGCTCAACATAGAGCGGTTTTTAGTTGAGTGTCGAAAGTAATTCTTGTTTGCCTTGGTTTTTGCTTTAGAGCTGTTTTCAAGTGAGTGTCGAAAGCAATTATGGTTTTGCATTTCTTCGCTCTGTGATTGGCCAGGAAAACTCGCGCCACTTTCTCAACCAATGAAAACCAAAACCAAAACCAATCATGACTTGGTCATAGGCATTTTCCCGCGCTTGTCGTCGGCTACATGTAATTGCTTCGTATGTTGATTGGCTCATTGCCCTGTTTGCGTCTGTTGTAATCGGTCAGAGTAATTGCTTTGGTTTTGGTTTTACGACACTCAATTAACAACCGCTCTGTCCAGTAAGGGAAATCCCCCAATTTTTCTTCGTCTCCTTGTCTGACGGACTCACTGACCCATTCCGTTGAATAAGAATAACGAGGGCACTTGGGACGAGACTATCCACAGCAGAGAACAATAATTATCCCAAAAGAGCGATATTCGTAAGTCAAAAAACACTTGTCCTCACCTTGAACTTGTCAAACTTATCCCGAACCTCCCCTCCTGAAATCGGATTGTGGATCCCTTGTTGACTCTTACCCAGGCCTGCTCCACCCCAGCCTAAAGATGAAACACATCGCACAAAGTAAATACAAAAACATGCAGGAGATGTAAGAGTTGGCATTTTAAAGCCGTTACCGTGTTGTTTCAAGCTGCTTTGAAAATCATAGGCGACCAATTTTGAAACACAAACTTCACTCAACAGCGACCCCTTTTCTAGTGTGGCATTTCAAAATCGTAAGATAGAGTACTGTTCTCACTGCCATTAAAAACATCTGAAACTCACCCATTTTCTTGAGCATCTGGTGACCGACATTACTTTCATCAATTCTCTCCTCGATTGTCTTGGATACGTACGACGGACTAGGGAAAAAAGAGAAACGTGTGACTTGCGCTTTCCTAGACAGAGTGTAGCTGCAATCCAAACCGATTTGTTTTCATGTGCGAAATCTTTTTCAGCGCTCGAGGATTCTCAGTACGATCTAGTGATCAGAGCTATCTTTGTGAACCCAAATATAAGCTAAAGACGTATGGCAGTAAAACCTTTTCTGCGGCTGCGGAACAGTCTGCCAACTTCATTGCGATTCTTTCAATCCATTTTCTGATTTTAAGTCAGAACTTAACTTCAGGACAGCATTTTATACTTATATCGATAATTATATTTAGGTGTTTGCTTGACTGCTAGCAGACCGCTTTTCTCTAAAGTCCGTGGAGTTCTCATCCGATGAGTAAGAGAGATTCTTTCAAGAGAAAAATTGGAGAGAAAAACCGACCGTAAGCAGTCAAAGTGTTTGCCCATTATTTTATATTTGTCAATATCTTATTTTAGATTTTAAATTGTCTATGTCGTTTTGTAAACGCTATATAAGCCACCATGCATTGTTATCAAATTTGTGGGTCACGATTGGCGCGCTGATAGACAGCGCGCCAAAGCAATCTCCTTTCCAAGACTTTTTTCTTTTAATTGAGACCAAAAGGCGTGCGAGTTAGGGAAAATCTCACCGCAATGTAGAGAACTCTACGAAAAAGAAACACACTTGATATTTCTCCGGCTTCCAACAAAAGAACCCAGGACAGCAGTAGTATAAAAATCAATATTATTGTAGTATCAGTTTTTACCAATTGAATACTTACTGAAAACTAGGTGGAGTAGGGCTTCTATCGGGACTTCTGTTGGATTTGAACATTGGCGAAATCGAACGCGACCGCGACCGCGACCGCGAACGCGACCGTGACCTCGAGCGTGAACGTGACCTTGAGCGTGACCGTGATTTTGAACGCGAGCGTGACCTAAAGACACAAAGATACAATGTGTATCAACAAACAGTGATTGGAAGAACTGTAAACAAGTCCACGGAAACAGGAAAACGTTTTTTAGCGTTGATACTTTATTAAAAGAGAATATCTTTTTACCTTCTTCTCCTTGGAGAGGTGGACCGACTGCGAGACCGAGAATGATACCGCCTCCTGGGAGATCTGGAATGAGAGCGGGAGCGGCGCTAACGGGGAGACATGGACCGAGACCGCGAACGGCGAGGAGATCTGGATCGAGATCTTGACCTGAAGGAGAGAAGCAAGGTTAACCGCGGTCAAATGTAAAAAAGTAAGAAAAGTCCTTTAAAGATAAGGCAGCTCAAAGATGATGAGTTTTTCTTCAGTCTGTGAGTTTACTAAATCATTTTGTGAATTACTAAAACAGTTTCAGGAACAATAAGGTGAATCGGTTTTCCTGAAGTCACGCACTGAAACAGAAAACAAAAACATACCGCTCCGAATAGTCTCCACATTCTTCGCTTTAAAAAACCTTAAAACTTTTTTAGAAATTCATGAAATGATTTAGTAAACTCGCAGACTGATGAAAGACTCATCAAAAAAAACCTTATCTTTAAAGGACTTTTCTTATTTTTTTACGTTTCACCGCGGTTAAGAAGCAAGGCTTTGAGACGATTCAAATACTTTTGGGTGAATTGGAGAACATTACAGCTGCCGCATCATTCTAAACGGCAACGCTGGCCCTATATTCGCTCCAATCAATTTTAACAGACTTATTTCTGAGTACGTATCCTAGAAAAATGTTTTGCGTTTAGAAATTGGTTAGCAAAAACAGCTTGAAACACCACGTCGACAGCTTAACCCTTTCACTACCAAGGGGGGCTTTATAGATTTTTCTCTGGCTAACGCTAGACGATTTTACTCGTCAAAGGGGACTTGGGATAATTTGTGTGTGAGAGATTTGCGAAGCTCGAAATTTTATCTACCCATTATCTACCTGGTGCTAAGTCATCTGTACATAACGAGGCTCCCCTCCCCCTCCCCCACGAAAAAGTCCCGATTTACACTGAAGGTCGACCACAAAACGACAACAGGTGAGCTTTGCTTTTGCTTTTAAGCTTCTTCATTTATCCGTGAATGAAAATAGGTCTTATCCCAGCTCATCATTACCTTGATCTGCTCGGCGGTAACTCCTGTACTTTATGTTTTTCTGCTTCTTCTCGGTCCTTGATGTACTTCAACTTTGCTTTGTAAAACTCGAACAAACCACTCTGCTCCCACCCTTCACTACAAAGTAAATAAAACAAATGCTTAATTCAGTAAGCAAGCCCCAATAAGGATGTGTATTCTCCCCACTAATCTTAATGCATTTCTTATAGTATAAGTGAAGAGAACTACTCATCGAATCAACTCACTTTCGTTCACAGCTGAATGATTGTGCAAACACGTGCAGAACAATCAGCGCGTGACGTAATGATATGCTCTTTGATCTTACGCATTTGTTGCGGTTAATTTGCAGCGGTTGATATCGCTTTGAGTCAAGCGATCGAGGAAAATGCTTCATAAAATTCGGAATTTTGCTTATTTTGATCTCACATCCTGATGAACTGTTAAAGTCAACCGACTCAAAATGCGATTAAATCACACAGGACCACACAATAGCTGAAGAATAACTGAACTTTACTGATTTATCTGGCTTACAGTTCAACATAATTTGGAATCAAAGAAGCAAAATTCCGAATTTCAGCGATCGCTGGACTTAAAGCGATACCAACGTTGCTCATGACAGTAAATATATGAGATCAAATAGCATGTCGTTACGTCACGCGCGCGTCCTCGCACATTTAGGTGGTTAGGGTCCCCAGGGGGGGGGAGGGGTACTCCCTATAATGGTTATTGAAGGCTACATCAAAATAACAAGAAGACTTCCTGCTTTAGGTATACGAAAGGGGTACCATTTGTCAATGGAAGGTGTACGAAAGGAGTACCTTTTCTGTCAAAAATGGTATATAAAAGGGTAAGGGGTCGGACCTCGGGGCGGAGCCTTCCCGTACTAAATTTTATTAGTACCCCCCCCCGGCGGGGGTTACGGTTTGTGTGTAACTGACCTGTTCCTGGGCCTCTCATGACTTGGCGGGCTGTAAAACGCTTCCACTGCGGCCAGGAGTCTCTCACTTGGTGGCTGAGGTGCAGGGAGACGAAGAGCCGCAGGATCTAGCGGCTTGTAATCCACATCTGGCAACTTTGTAAGGACAGAACACAATAAGCAATTTCTTGTTTAAGGGTCTTGAATCCGAGGGTCTTTAAAAGGATTGTCGTTCCCCGGATTTTAAGTAAGAGTTGGTTTCTAGTTACTTTTGCTGGAAAGGCAGCATATTAAAATCCCATTTGCAATGGTTTAGTCAGCGCGATGAACTTCTTTATGTTGCAATTTTCTCAAGGTTTTTTCTCTGTCCAATGAACATTTTGCACGTAAATTAGTTTTTAGTTTGGGACATACGAACGCCTAGCACCCGTTGCTAAACAGGGTTTCAATCAACTTCACATTAAGAGCATAGGTTAAGAGCGAGTTTGGGCTCGATTACCAGTTACTATTTCGGGAAATGAGCCCATGCTCGCTCCGGACCAGAGTGAGAGGCAGAAATCGAACCTAGAGCGAGTTCTTATGGAACTTTTCGATTTAGAAATAAGTGAATACGTGGGATAAAGTTCTCGAAAAGAACAGATAATCTGAACGAGTTGACCTGATAACAGCGCGCAGAATAATTTGAACCTAACCTCTGATGATACGTCAAGGGCTTGGCGGGCGCGCACGTTTTTCCCGCCAAAACTGAAAACACATTCGGTGATTCGGCTTATTCCGAATAAACTTTATTAAAAAAATTTAACCTTTCTTTACTCTCGGTAGTATTTATAGCACAAGGCTAGTGGGGCCGAGCAAATACAGAAACAAATAATCCAAATAAACATAACATGATAAGAATCCCAACTGGCTGGAGGCAAACCAGTTGGCTATTTACAAGGATGACCGAGGAGTTGAACCAGGGACCACCCAGAACAACACCAGCTAGTGGCTATTGCCGCCGACCGGTGAGCTCAGTTGATAGAGCACCGGACTACCGTGCGGGAGGTCGCGGGTTGAAACCCCGGCCGGACCAACACTCAGGGTCTTTAAATAATTGAGGACAAAGTGCTGCCGTTGTAATGACATTTGTAAATGGTTAGACTTTCTAGCCTTCTATCTCTCATTTGATGGTTGGGTTTGTAAATGCTCGGAGATATTAGCTACGTAAGTAGCCTGCATAACAGGCGCTTATTTAGCCGAGCGCTCGGCTAAATAAGCGCCTGTTATGCTGGCTACTGCGTAAGCTACTCTAAAATCCAAGGGTAAATAAAGTATATGTATGTATATGTCTGTATGTTTGCACCAAATATTTCTATTCCGAAATAGTCCAATAGAAAGCGCGCATTTTACTCAACAAAACACGGCCACCAGGCTTGTCTTACCCCCACTAATGGAGCCATGAGTCCAGCAGGAAGTTCATAATACAGTGCTGTAGGTATAATGGGCTCAGGGATGGGTGGCTCTGGAGGCATGTCGTATTCATTCATGCTGTACCCTTCCTCGTCTTGTGGTCTTCCGTGGCTGTACTCATTCACCATGGGTGGGGTGGTCCTCGCCCTTCATACTGCTCATACTCTTGCTGCTGGTAATCAAACTGCTGAGGTGGTCCATGGAATGGCGGTGGCCTGAATCAATGAGTCAACATAGAGGGTCGTAAAACCAAAACCAAAGTAATCGCTTTGAACAATCACAACAAACACAAACAGGGCAATGAACCAATCAGAATACGAAGCAATTACAAGTTGCTGACACCAAGCGAGGGAAAATGCGCGCATGCAAGTCATGATTGCTTTGGGTTTTGCTTCTAATTGGTTGAGAAAGTGGCGCCTAAGCTTCCTGGCCTAAGCTCCTACGAGTCTCTTGTAGCTCAGTGGCATAGTATCCAAACAAGTAATCGGAAGGTCATAGGTTCCACTCCTGTTTGGAGAGGTCAGAAAGTTTTTCTGATTATGCGTGTGGCAGTACAGAATTATTACATTTTCTTCCATTTACTACACTTAAACTTCACAACCTCGCTTCATTTTTACTTAGCATATTCACGGAAAAAAAGAAAAATTTACACACCGTGAGATTTAGGGCTGGTACGATACACCGTTGCACCGCGATATTTCCTGTCGCGATATTTCCGCAAACGGTGAAAAATTTGCTGTCTTAACGAGTCCTTACCCAAGTTCTCCATTTTAGCTATTGAAAAGCGTTTTTGGAAACATAATCCATCCTTTTTTGCATCACATTCGTTTGTCACGTGTTATTCAAGATAGCGGGCAAACAAACGATTAGTTGGACACATGCATTATGTATCGTTTCGTGGCACTGCGTATCGTATCGTGAGCTAACGACCACTCACCTTCCTTGAAACCCCTCATCACGAAAGTTCGGAGGGGAGGACCAAACATTGGAGGGGGGTGTCGGAAATCCGGCATGTAACCTGGAGGGGGAGGGAAATGAGGAGGAAATGGAGGAGGGCCATGGCCATAGTAAGGTGGACGCTGCTCTCCATAACCAGGGGGGAAGGGTGGGGGGTGCTGATAGTGTGCTGGTGGGTATGGCTGTTGTCTTGGTGGCTCCTCCTGTTAATATAACAAAACGGTACTCTGTTAGGGAGGGGGGGTACATCAACATGCATATTCTCCACACTATTCTTGTTATACTTTATGGCACTGGTTGGGAAATCGACACTGGTTGGACATCAACACATTTTATCTTTGTTGATCATTTCATTTATTCTCATAACACTTACGAATAGCTTGGTGTAAAAGGACTGTTTGTGATGATCTCAATTTCCCTACAATGTACCGGAAGGAAAGGCATGCAGTTATTTTACAATTTGAAGGCCTGAATTTGGAAAATTAACCTATCACTTAAGCCTGAAACCCAAATAAGACAAATCAACCATGCATCAGATCCTTTTTTTCTGTTTGTAGAGTTTTTGGCAGAAGTCATTGAATTCTAACCTCAAGACCACAAAATAAATACAGACCCATGTTTCTCACATGTTAACCAGTTTGTACTTGTCAAAGTGGAATGAATTTAGGGAAACTGAGAATTTAAGGCCGAATAATATAATTATTGGCACAAACACCCCTTTTGTACCAAGCTCTTGGTATGTTGGTTATGTAGTAATATTGTTAGCAAAAATTAACTGCTGATCTCCATTAGGGCTTACAGAACCAGGATATGTCCATACACTGTACATGTAACTCTCCCATAGAAGTCTTTTTTGTTTGAACCCAAATCCCACCATCCTCCCCCTCCCCACCACCCCAAAAATCTCCAATTTACTTTCGTACTTGCCCTTAAAAACATTGGCTTTTGACACCAATTTCCTTTCAGTAACAATGAATGTAAGGGAAATTCTTTTCTCAGTGAGTGCAGGAATGTTCCCTTATCTCATGTATTATGCTTGTATGTTAGATTCAATACCAAAATGAAGTCTTTACCTTGCACCTTTGACAAAGACTTAATACTTAAACAATTCTCAGGGTTACCGTTCTACATTCCACCCAAATAATGCATGAGCAATTCAAGTAACCAAGTTTGTTTGTGAATAAAGTTGTTGTTGTAACAAAAATAAGTACTGCAATATTTTACCCTCTTGTCAGCCTCCTCCACTGGCTTTTGCTCTGCAACATTTTCCTCAAATGTTTCTTTTTCCTGTTCTTTTCTGTCACGACTTGTTTATCGTAAAGGACTTTCCACTTTTTGCTCTGTTGAGTTGTCTAAATAAGACAAGCAACCAGATAAACAAAGATAAAAAAGTACACATACAACATACACCGAGCTGGTCAGAAACTTGGAGAAATAGTAGGACATAAAATATCTTGCCCTACCTTCCCTTCTGTGCTGAGGTTTCTGGTCTACCTGTGGTGTTTTTTGGCCTCCCTGTGGCTGCTGGTAATATTGCCTATACGGATCTCTTGGGGTGTAGCAACCTTCAACAGAGATTAAACATTAATCACTGCAAAACAACATTATTAATCAGAAACGCATGCTCAGCCACTCTGCCTACAACTTTCTCTAAATCATGCTCCCAGTTCTGTCCTTGCATGTCCTTCAGATCTCGTGAGGAGGTCTCCCATGAAAATTAAGCCTTGTGATTTCTGGAGGTCTCCATGCCATCTTATCATAATAATAATATACTACACTTTTTTGCTTCTTTACTGCCATCAGTTTTTCTGTTTTTCCCAAATACCATAAATTATTGTTGCTAACAGAACAAAGTATCAAACCTTGCTGACCAAAGATTTGCTCGCGAGCAGCATCAACTTTACTCTGAGCAGTGTCAGTGTTTTTCAGTTCCTGGAAATATAATAATAGAGGTTGTTTATTGGCCATGTTGAAGAAGGCAAATAGGAAACATTTTTCATGTTTCAAAAGAGCTACAGTGACACAAACAGAAGTTAGATGTATGTGTGTAACATACTTTACAGGCTCAATGTTTCCACAGAAGAAAGGAAGAAGGAAGGAGGAAGGGAGGGAGGCAGGGAAGGGAGGCAGGGAGGGACAGAAGGAAGGAAGGAATTAGGAGGGAGGAAGGAAGGAAGGAAGGTGGGAGGGAGGGAGGGAGGGAGGAAGAAGGGAGGGAGGCAGGGAAGGGAGGCAGGGAGGGACAGAAGGAAGGAAGGAGGGAAGGAGGGAGAAAGGAAGGAAGGAAGGTGGGAGGGAGGGAGGAAGGAAGAAAGGAGGGAGGGAGGCAGGGGGAAGGGAGAGAGGAGGGAGGAAGGAAGGAGGGAAGGATGGAGGAAGCAAGGTGGGAGGGAGGGACACGAGGGAAAGAAGGAAGTTGGGAGGGAGGGAGGGAGGGAGTTAGGTGGAAGGAAGGGAATTTCCAAGACGGTTTAGTGTCAAACTTTTTTCCCAAAATAAGGGGTACGGTGATCTAAAAACACTCACCTGTAAGAGAGCTGGCTCAAACAGGTTATGACTTTCCCAAATGCCTAACACCTTGGTAACTTTCTGCAGATTTTCTGGTGTTTCACCAAGCTGGGTAACAAAGAACATAGGGACAACTACATCTTGAAGAGCTTTCTGCAGATCCTGAGCCCCTTTTCTTTGGCAATGATGTAGAATATCATTGATGAGGTAAACAATGTGAAGCTTGTGTTGAAACTGCATTCCAGGTCCAAGGGCCCTACAGGAAATTTAACAGCCTCACGTTTGTTACTCAAGGAAGTGAAAAGCAACAAACTTTCAATAAATACTCTCACTGTAATACTCAAAGAAAACTCTTGCCAACAATTTAATTTTTTTGCTGCACAAAGTGAAGATACTATTTTTATCTTTCAAAAGTGAAGATATTGACATCGTCATGGTTGCAGACATGTCAGCCAATATAACCAGAGCATCCTGTTGATGTGGGTTTCTTACAACATCACTGAAGTAAAACGTGACTCTTTTAAAACACAGAAAATAACACTTTCTTGAGAACCAAACATAATTTATGTTTGTGTTTCATTAAGATGGTTGTCATATTAAATCAAACATTTTTTATTAGTCCCGACCTCAAATGAGGTGACCACTGTTTTCGGTGCTTTTTTAAAAAAATAAATACATTTAAATAAAAAATAGAAATAAAAAATAAATGAATAAAAAAAAACGGGGATGACTTCATCAATATCCACATAATAAACAGAACATTACATGGCTGCTTGGGGATACAAATTTTATCTTTTCGTGCTGATGGTATCTCTCACAAGTTTGCTGTGCTCATTTACTATGCTCACTTTGTTGTACTCACTCATAAGAGATCATCAGCACTCGAAGATAAAATTTGTATCCCTACACCGTCATGTAATATCCGCTATATTGTGTACAAGAAAAGCAGATAGGAATATGACTGGTTGATTCAGACCCGGTTACCCAAGTCAGGAGGATACAACTAAGATGATGATGATGATCATTAATGCCTGACTAAAATAAAGAAACCTAGGCTCACCTTTTGAGAAGGTACTGTGATATTTGAAAGCTGTGTGCAGAGGTCTTGGCATTGGTGAAAATAAAATTCTAACCATTCTGCCAGATGTAAAGAAAATATATTATTCTGTCAGATTAAAGGAAATATTACAAACATAATAATTTCAACAGCATTTTAATAATTATTACATGGGAGTCTCAACTATACTTGCCTATTACTTCACTGAAAAGTCTGTGCCCAAATGAGGATTTAGTTTTGAACCAGGCTTCCAGTTATGCATTTGGCAAGGTGTTAACTTAAGGTCAGCTGAGGTTCAACTACCATAACAATTTACAGGATTTCACACCACCCAGGGTGCTCCAATATAGTAATCCAACTCACCGATATGGATTCTTTAGTGCACAACTTCATAATTTTGCACAAAAGACTTTCTAATTCTGTCACATCCAGGTCAGGGTTCTATTGAACTGGAGCAGCTGGTGCTTGGTACATGGGAACGACAGCAGCTGCTTGTGCCTGTTGCTGAAGAACCTGCATCTGTGCATTAAGTTAAAGCAGCAACATAATTATTGTCAACATACACGTAATGTGTGAAACATACAGTAGATGGCCAATGCTAGTCTGACTAAACTTGGAATTGATGCAAACTTGAGTAACAAAAATAAATCAACTTTAGTTTTGAAAATGATTTTGGAATTCCATTCTAAAGAAATGTTACGAATACATTTGAGCAGTGAACAAAAATGTTGGAAATAATAAAATAATAGTGAAGACTTTCAGGGATAGAATCATTTTGCTCTAAGAACATCTGTAGAAAAGCAAAGCAACAATAAAATTATTAATAATTTAAACAAACAAGAAAAAACGATATACTTTGAGAAATTTATAACAAATTTGGGAAAGGTTGATTTGTGTATGATCATCAGACCAGTGAGTGTATACTTCCAAAACACGCCTCACATTTGCCCAGTGTTCCTGAGATAAGAGGGGGATCTCAAATAAAAAAACCCTACAAGATCAGCTACATGACCTGACAAATCAGAATATAAAATTTATTATGGTTTGGTGGGAGCAGTGTGAATTTGACCCGAAAGGAATTCCGTGTTGACATACTGTCTTAAAAACTTATCTGGGGTGGTGTTTGTCATTTTGTACAATTGCATTACCTGTTGCTGTGCTTGCTGTTGAGCTTGTTGCCATGGCGCTAAGTTGATTGACTGCTGAACAATGGCCTGCTGGACCAGATGAGCTTGAGGATTGGTGCCAAACTGGGCAGCTGCCTGCTGCACTAGCTGTTGCTGGTTTTGTAAATGTTGTTGAGTCTGCTGTTGGGCTAGTAACATAAAAGAATTAAAATAAATTAATGATGTTGGAGTAAAATACTGGAGGTAAATAAGGCCGTAGATCTGGCTTTTACAGTTATTTCAGTCTAATGAACAAGAATTACATTAAACTAGTCAGTCTCTGGAGTTTTGAAATCTGGATACCTACCCCCCCCCCCCTCCCCCACTCCCCCAAAAAAATGATCCACTGCACTAAAAAATCAACTCCCCCTTTCCATCCCCTCATAATCGACCATATTCCCGTTGTAGACTCTTTAAACAACTGTAACAGGTTGGATGAAAGATGTATGAAAATGCAATCATGATCTTTTTAAAGCCAGAAGGAAAACTCTTGAATCACTGAATTTGAGGCAGAATTTTTCATTTCCCTTGCTTGCTGCAAAGTTCCTTGACCTTGAAATTTTAAGGGAACCTAACACCAAAATATGTTTTTTGCTAAAATAAATCTTTGCACTTGCTTGAAAATGCATTGCACTTTTTTTACCAAATCTTGACTAGTTATCTTGACTTTTCATAGGCCGTACAAGTTGTAAAATCTGGCCATCATCTGTCCCACTACTGAGCTAATGAGGGGCGGCTGGGTCTATTCTCAATATTTGACGTCACAAACTTATTTACATCACATTAAGTCTTTGCAAACATACATGCAAAACAATTTAAGACATCAAATTGAGAACAGACCCATGCCCCTTCTGACTTGGTTGTGTACCCAATGATCCTTCATTTTTTGCACATTTTGATGCCAATAAAAAGGCAAAAACTGGAAATAAAGGCAAATTTGTTATTGGGACTGGTGCAAAGATTTACTTAAGCAAAAAAACATTTTGGTGTTAGGGACAATTTAACTTTCTTTTCCGCTTTACCTCAGTGTAAAAACCTGGCAGGTTTTCTTTGTTTTATGAGGTATTGTTTTGCTGTACGCCATTGTTTAGAATGTTTTGTTTTCTTTGTTTTACGTCATTCGTGAGTTTCACAGGTTTTTACACCGAGGTAGAGCCTTCTTTTCACTGTGCCAACCCTGTTGAATACCCACTACACAAATGAAAATAAAGTAGTACAAACACAGGTACAAGTTGTTGAACCAGATGACCAAACAAGGTTTTTTGTCAACTGTGACTACTTACCTATTTCAAAAGAAACTTTCCACCTATAGTAGTTGTAGTACTCTCCACTGAACAGAAATGCAAACTTTGGATTTTCCCTCTGTTTTTCTTTGGTCATCTCTTCAAATTTGCTGCCATTTCTGGCCACAAAGTTTGCAAGTTTGTCAATGATGTTCTTTTGGTCTTGGTCTAGTTTGAAATACATAAGCAATACATGTCGGTTAGCTCTCTGATTTAGTAAACTCCCTTCTGTATTGACTTCATTAAGCCTGGCGTTGCTAATCGAACATTTGATTACCGGTAATCCAACTCAATCGAAGCCCAATCACGCAATTGGGTTCAAACGAGTTCAGTTATCAAACACAATCAAACTCTCAAAAAATTTGAGCAAATTATCGAACATCCAACTAGTTCGATTTAGTTTGATCAGGTTTGAGCAGATCACATTCAATTTGATTTGAACTTAATCGAACAATTGGGTCCAATTAGTTAAGAAACTGAACACAATCAAACTCTCTTACAAAAATTTTTTGGATTGATTGTGTTTGATTATCGAACTAGTCGGACCTAATCGTTCGATTAAGTTCGATTAGGTTCCACCAGCTGGTAACGTCGGGATTAAGCTAATATCTTCTTCTGATATAATACTGTTACTGAGTATATCTTACCACAATGACTAGCATTAAAAGGTCAAGTACTTACCTTCTGGTGGCGGGAAAGGAGGATTCTGAGTAACACCAGCCATCTTGAAATAAGTCTTAATTAAACTTGAATTTATTTCCACAAATAGTATGTCAAAACAACCATCAAAGAATGCTTCTAAACACCATGTTAGATTTGCACAATAACCTGAAATTCTACATGGATGCTGTTTTGGGACCTCTCTCTGTAGATCAGCTTAACTCTGTCTGTAGAAATACCACTGCAGACACATGTTTACCAGTTTTTTTTTCGGCAGAGTTTGTCATTGTCATATCGTGAAAGCCGCCATGATGGAATTCGCCCCAGTCTTCCTCGTACAGCATCAACGCATGCGCAAGTCGTAACATGTATCTCTTATTACAACGTATTTAGAATTTACATGAGGTACCCACGGAGGGAGGGATCTTAAACGCGGGGGCGCGCTATAAATAGGGTCCCCCCCTGTTCAATTAATTTGATCAAAGAGGATTCCAACATGGCGGCCAAACGGTCGTTACGAAGCGGTAATCCAGTTTGCTCCATTTCATCATGAAATGCAACTATTGAAGGTAAACTAATCAATAAAAGTTTAAAACACTGTTGAACTTGTGCGTTCTGCTTCTTTTATCCAAAGTAGTCCCACTAATTTACCTGTACGCTTACCGTGTAAATATCGCGCGCTCGCTCGATGTTGTGTTAGTTTGAATCGACCTATTCCTCCACGGACTTTCCTGTTGCTCAAGGTTGCTCTGTTCTAAAGAGACCGACTATTGGATAGTATTTTTTAACATATATAACAATGTCTGTGATTGGCTCTGTGGATAGCGCAAAAATTGAAAAATTTGGAGGGAATTGCTGGTAAACAAACGTAAACACGGGAATCGTGCTTCTGTGAAAATGTTGGGGTCTGGCGAACCTTCGGCGAAGAAAGCTAAATTCGATCAGCAGAAAATATATAACGCAAAAAGAAAAGAGAAACCGCGTAAGCCACAATTCAGTTTAAATTTTCAATTTAATTTCGGCGAAGAGGAAGAGATGAGAGCGACAAACGAGAGGTTTTTTCGACTTCGCAATATGGCTAAGCTTCCACCCGGTCGTACCAACGCCGATTTTTTGCAAGCCTTAATGGATCGCTACGAAGGCAAAAACCCAGAAAAACCCAAGGAAATGCAAGCAGTCGCAGTTCAGGCGAATGCGACAGATTCAATATTCCAGCTTTATGCTGAAAGGCAAGTGCACAGACGGGATTTTCAGTGTCAGTGGCCGTGTGGAGAATTAGATGCTCCACCATGTCGTCAAATTTTGTCTCCGGCCTACAACTCGGAAAGCTTTTTCGTCTGCGGGCAGCACAGCCTACTAACTCTGTTGCAGGAAACTGCCAGAGGTTGTGCATGTGGCTCTCCTTATGTTTATGACGGAGAGAACATGAATATGGATGGGCATGTGCTTCGGATGGAGTTTTGTTGTGAACTCAGCGGCCACAGAATCAAGTGGGCTAGTTCCTCGATTCTTGGCAATAAGTATACTGCCAACTGTAGGTAAGGAAACCATTTAATTTTTCATTTAAGCTTACTGTAGTCTTTCTTAAACAACCAAGGCCATTTCGCGTTGATTGTATAAACACAAACGTCAAGTTATTATACTGCTAACTTCTATAAGCTTCTACAACAGCTAGTAACCAACCATAGGTTTCAAGAACATGACACAAGCTAAAATGTAATAATTCTGCGTTCTTTAGTGTTCTTTTTTTATTCAGAACCAAACCTAAACGTGTATGGCAGCTATAGGATGCACGTAAATTTTTAATTCCTTCTTTTTCAATGTAAAAGCTCCAATATTATTTTTGGCAGGAAACTTGTAATATGTTCTTGTTATTATCTCCACTAAGAATGATTCATGGTTTCACAAGTTCGGGTATTCTGGAAAGTCAGTACCAGGGTTGTGCTGAAGCCGCAAAGATTGGCAGTGTTGGTGACAAGTATGTTGACAATGGTGAGATCTATTGTGAGAATTTCATGAAATGCTTCAATGTTTGTGAGACATGCATAGGAAGGGAACATTCACAAAAGAAAAATAACTTTCCTGTTACTTTTCCCTATGCAGGATTTGACAGCAAAATCACATTTAATGCTTCAGAAGTTCTCATTCTGCCTAAAGTGATAATCTTATGCATGGAATTATTGGGGTTAAAATTTCTATCCTATTACATGCATGCCAGTACAATAAATTATATTTATTTACTCTTCAGAGGAGGGTTCCTGAAAAGTGTAATAACTCTATTCCAGAGATAAATCTGCCTTATTCCAAAAGGTATTCCTGGAATAAGGCAGATTTATTCCTGGAATAGAGTTATTACACCTTTCAGGAACTGGCCCCAGGTGTATACAACTGTGTTGAACTTAGGGTAAAAGACTTAATTCCTTCTCTGCGATGAACTGATTGTCTTTAAGAAATGTTATTGTTTTTACAGTATATGACACCATGGGCTATATACAGACAGTTGTGCAAGCTGCAGATGAATGTATGACAGATCGCATCCAAAAAGTTAAAAACACTGACATCTACAAGGATAAGAATGGAGCGGTAGGCATATCACTAATCTGATTATTGCATGGCACTCACATCTTATGAACTGCAATTATACCAACTCATGTTGTTTACGTTAATTGCTTCCTGTGCAGACTGTCATAACTGATTGCCGACATGACTCGATGGCCAATGCCTACCATTCTACTGTGGCTATGATTTCATATGAGTAAGTACATATAAAGATGTTTCTGGGGCAGTGTTTTTATGACTGAAATTTTGTCCAGAAGATGCCTGCCATAATTATACCTTAGGCTGTGCTCTTTAATACCATATTACAAGATGTTTTATTTTGGATAGGACTCACCACGTGGTAGCTGTCCAGACAGTTACAAAGCAGGAATTCAGGAGCCCCCAAACTCATGAATTTGAGGCAATTCAGAAAATCATTCCTGCTGTTCAAGCAAAAGGTTTTTCGCTTATTTTCTGCTATGGAATTAAATTTCTGTTAAATTTAAGATATATTTCTCAGGGTTCGCACGCACCTTGAAATTCCTTGAAAGTGCTTGAATTTGATAATCAAAATTCAAGGCCTTGAAAGTCAGTGAAAAGTACATTGGGTCCTTGAAAAACCTTGAAATTTGCTGTTTTACTGTTTCCATTTAGTGGAAGAACTAGAAAAGACTTAGACTTGAACAAATCTGGCAGTTATCCCTTAAACCCGATCATCTATCAGATTCTAAAGGCATTTTTTTTACTACATGGAGTGCTTGAAAAATTGGAATTGTGCCCTGGAATGTCCTTGAAAAGTCCTTGAATTTTTAGTCCAACAAAGAGTACGAGCCCTGATTTCTGGCAATGCAATTATGGTCTCTCAATGACCTCAAGTAGGTGTAAGAAGTGATAGGACAACTTTTTGCTACTATAATGCACATTAACGAGTAACTGTTTACTATTAGATGGATACAGTACCTGGGAAGAGGTAAATGGCATAAGCTCTCCTATGAGCAAACCTTTAGGGACAGTACTGCCAAGAGGGTTGATATTGTTACTGGCTGTGAGAGTTTGTGATTACAACTTCTATTTCACTAGTTTAACACACATACAGGTAATTCATCTCTACCAATGTTGCCCAAGTCAAGAAAAGCTTGTCTACTGCTGTACTAATTTAACACAAAACCTTTGTTTGCTTTAGGGTTTACTGTGATAGAAGTGGCACACGATTTTGTGCCGAAAATAAAAAATTGGCTTTTGGGTCAAAACATACAGAATTCCTTCGACACTTGGCATGGTGAGACATGATTTTCTTGCTATTTGCATATCAACCCAGTCAAAATCTAATTTCTTAAAAATAATACTTTATTGAAATGTATTTACAATTGATTGTTTGCATGGAATAAGGCCCTAAGTGACTCTTGCTGTTCAGTTAAATTCTCTTTTTCTGTTAAAAGCAAACAAAAGGCAATTTGGAATGAGAATCTAACAGCTGATCAGAAATCACTTAGGCCTTATTCCACACACCCCTTCAATTATTAAAAAATGTACACTTTTTTTTTTCTGGTTTCCAGGAACAAAGGGAGTGGCTAAGGCCATGAAAGAAATAAGCAGTGGTGCGCAGAAATGAGAGGGAGAAAAGTGGTTTGCAGAGTTGTCAGACAAGCGTAAGTCAATGCAATCAGTTGCTTTACATGATGTTTCATGGTGCAGTTACATGAAGAGACAATACATTGGAACTGTGGAATAAAACATTATTAAAAGTCATTTTTTCTCATGTAAATTTCCCATTAATACTTGCAGAAGCTAGTGTGAAACGGCATTTCTATTACTCTATGAAGAATTGCAACAGTCCAGACAATCTGAGGAGAAGACTTTTGACAATAGTTGATCATTATCAGGTAGTAATGTAATAGCTGAAACATCTTTGAGATCTTCAATGGTTTCTGGAATACAGTTAACAACATAGAGGGAACATAACAGTAGATCAGTTCATCCCAGTATATTTAGCACTATTTGATTTCTTAATGATGTAAAATGATAACAATAAATGTAACTCATTAAAACAATGGCTTCCCTACTTTTGGTAACAGGGGAACCACATCAGCTGTGATCCTGAATCCAAATGTAGACAGCCTGGGTATAGGTGTAGTAAAATGATGCTTACCAACGCAAGAGCAATAGCTGCACTGCGGAAATTCGTCTTGGACTCAAAAGTGTACAAGCTTGCAGAGGACTACTACCTGGTAACCACCAGTTTACTGTTGCCTTATCTATTGTAGATTGAGTGGTCAGTGCTCAAAGTAGCCTTTTCAGAGCCTTTGCTTGACAGCAGCAAAACAAGAAAAAATATGTTGTCATGAAATGAAACATTTTACTATGTAATCCCCCTTTCAAGGGCATGTTTTTCAATTGCACGTTTTCTATTGTCATTGCTTTGCAGTGTCGTGACACATACTGGGTGGAGTCTTTCAACAACACCATACTTATTTACTGCCCAAAGAGAATCCACTTTGCTGACCGCACCTTTAACATGCGCATTGCTCTGGCAGTAATGGACTGGGTGAGTAACAAGCCAGTCTTGTTCCCAAAGGTGGGTTGGGAGGGAAAAGGGTTCTTACCTATTCTAAGTATCCCGACATATTTTTGCCTGAAGGTAAACATTAATGACAACTCAGAGCTAGTTGAGATGGGGTGTCCAACAAACAAAGATGCAACCTGATTGTCTTTGTGATATCAATGTGAAAATCAAGTATATTTGAATCTGTCATTTGGTTAGTGTATGTACATGTAACTGAACCGCATTGTCCTTGCAGAATGAGAATGTCAATCGAGAGGCAACGTCTATAAGTTTAATACAAGATGTGCGGCGGCCCAACCGCAGAACAGGGCACAGGAATCTTGTACCAAAATCGTTCCAGTTCAGAGAGCAAATATGGCTCAAATTTTTCCAGCAGAACTATTAATGCAAAACCCAGTGATGGAATGGAAGCAAGACCCAGATGAAACAGATTGCAGATCACCAACATACGGCAAGGCTGTCAGCAAAGAGATGTCATGCAGGAAAAGATAGAGAGAGTGCAACATGGCACTCCACCACTCATAAAACCTACTGGCTCCTTTAGGAGCCACCAAGTTTAATAAAAGTTATAACCAATCAGATACCATCATACAAATTCACTGAGCCAACACCACACACACACACACAAAACATTTATAAGAAATTGATAACTACTGTTGTACTTTATTAATTTTCTTCCAGATTTAAATGCAAAATGGCGGTATTCATTATGATAGGTTAATAATGAAGTTCCCAAAGCACATGCATACTTACACCCTTTTGTGTCCCATATAGGGCACACCAGGAGGGTTTGGGTACCGTTTCCGGGTGTCATTTAGGACACACTGGGGCATAAGCTCGCGCAGCTCTACCTCACTAAGACCAGCTGCAGTCTTTCGGTTAATATACAATTCATGCTGCCACAGACCCCTGTCCTTTAGACTTTTCCAGAATTTCCGATAGTCTTTATGGCGCTTTGTATGGTTTCTTATATCAGGGGCACAGGATCCTTGCAAGCGGGTCAATTCGCCAACAGTTATGCAAGGACCCATCAGACAGTGTGGACATGGAGGGTGATCTTCCAACCCACCTAGCACACTGTCTACCCATGGATCTTCTGCCTGTACTCGCTCTGGTCCAGATGGTGTTGAAGTAGAAGCCTCTGCAGCAGTGGCTTCTACAGGTGCTTCCACATCAGCACTTCTAACACGTCCACTTTGTCCTGATGCAACTCCTAAAACACAGTAGCATTTGTAATAAGACCACCACACCAATGAATTAATGAAATGTAATAACATTTCAGTGCCCACTTTTTCTCTCTCTCAAAAAACGAACGATTGTACTGAACACGATATCGAAACATGCTTCGTGTTGTATTTAGATATCTGCAAAAGGCAACGCGTGTGAAACAAAGGAAAACGAACAAAGTTAGGAAATGTTGATTTAAGATGTTTCGACGTAGACGTTTATTAATAGCTTGTTCTACCAATTACAACAGCAAAATGATACAAGCACAACGTCAATATTCTGTGACAATATTTCGAATGCTGTAAATATTCTTTGATATTTCCACCGTAACGGCATTCATTATTACACCAGCTTTATAAAATCTTTCCAAGATCAAAGCAATGAGATGTTTGGAAAGCCGAAACTAATAAACAGATGGTACATTAACCGAGTTCGAAAATACATCGGGCATAAAATATACAAAAGGGAACCTTTGTTAGAGTACATTTGCATGAAAATAAATCAAGCATACTGTACAGCAAATAAGAGTTGCGATAAATTTGCATTATAAGTGATCTCTAGACAAAACTTAAGCTTACCTGAATTTACTCGCCGAGAAACGCGTCTGTGGCTTACGTATTCCCAATTGTGTGGCAATCGAGCCGTCATTACAGCTTCAACTCTACCCAGTTCGCTTTCGGGAACATCGATCGTAACCTAGTGTTATGTATACCACCATTTCTTTTACAGAGACCGAGAGCATTGGCAAACGATAGTTAACAAATAAACTCACTTGAACACGAAACATTTTCGCTGCTATGAGAATTCTCTTGGGCTAATTTCCTTGGATCGATGGTTGATTGAAGATCACTGTGCTGCGAGCGTCGCACGTGTTGTTCGCGTAGCCCTCGCGTTTAGTTATGCCTTTGTTTAGCTAAGAACCAATAGAATAAGGTTTTCTATAGATATTCTTTATTTTCACCAATGGTAAGGCACAATATATCGTGCTATCGCCATTTGCTCTCACGACACGCGGGAGAATTCAAAATGGCGGCCGCCATGTTTGCTGGTTACTCGATCACTAATCAAAATCTTCCTAAGGAAGATTTCCTTTTATAGGCACCCCCCGCGT